>CAMZMU010000048.1:67843462-68033287 GCA_947311845.1 Poa pratensis | reverse complement strand
GAGCAATAGAGGGTGCGTAACAAATCTATAGAAAAGAGGGGGGAAGCAGAAACCTGGATGGAATTGTTTGATCCGACGTAGTACTGGTCCACGGTCTTGAGCCAGCCGACGTCGTCGTGCGTGTGGGGAACCACGTGCACATTCAGCTTCCCCTTCACCACCCCCGCCGACGTGTTGTAGGGGATGTACACCCCCTCGCTCCCGCCGCCGGGGCCGAGCAAGACGGCGGCGACGAGGAGGAGGGCGACCCTGACGGGGCCCATGGCGGCGGCGGCCACCAGGAAAAGCTTGTAGAAGGGCGCGAGGGAAGGGGCGGTGGCGGTCGTCGGGTTGGGAGAGTGACAGCGAGCCCCCGCCGGCGAAGTGGAGTACTCCTAGCTAAGAGCAGCGGGAGCGGGGTCCACCTGGCGGAGCGTGGGTCTAGGTAGTTGCGCAACCTGCTCACTCTCCCACGTCGGCTTCTGCGTCGATGATTGATGTGTTGTCTTTGTATGGATAAGTCAAATTTTGTGACAGTATATTAAAGCCATCAAAAATTCAAACATACTCGCTCGTTTTTTAATATAAGATGATTTAGATGTTGCACATGTTGTCTAGATACATACTAAATGAGTGAACATGCACACTAATACATGTCTACATACATTTGTGTACATGTGCATTGGATAAATGATAAAACATCTTATATTAAAAAACGGAGGGAGTAACTCATATTGCTTAGTCTATCCTCCATCTTTCGTTTCATAGGAAAACTCAGCTTTCTTGACTCAGAAATTTTTGACTGGCAGATTATTAAGTATGAAAATGCTTACCTTTTTTTACAAACCCCACCATTTTTAACTTAGAAGCCCACCTAGCTATAACCAGATTATCTTCACTATTAATCAATGTTCAAAAAATCGGCCGATTTGCTGATTAATCGACCGATTAATCGTGAATCAGTAGGTGAGCGATAAGATTTTGCCATATCGTCGAGGTTTCTCGTTTTGGGCGATTAATCGCTCTGTCAAGCGATTTATCAGGATCAAAACGATAAATCGGCTAGGCCCCACGACGCCGAAATCTCTAATTTTCCCCTCGCTCCAGCCTCCTCCCGCAATCCTGCGTATACACTCTCGCTCGATAGGGTTTCAGCCCTGCCTGCTCGCGATTCATCCCCCCGTCGCCGCCACTGCCACCATGGTACCGTCCGGCGGTCGGAGCTAGCCTGGCCACCCCTGCCCGCCGTGCTCCCCACCGTCCGGATCTCTCCCTTCCCTTTGACTTTCCCATTTTGTATAGCGCAGGGGCGGATCTAGCGCCCCCTTCACGGGCTTGACGATCATGCAACGCTTGTATTTTTTTGATTTTTTGTAGCATTTTTTGTTGAAAACTTAGCATTTTAACCTTGTTTGCCCGGGCTTCTAGAAGTTTCTGGGTCCGCCACTAGCTAAGCGAGCAATTTAAGATGTCAAATTTAGGATCCCTCAATTAGTTTCTAGGATTTGAGTTGATCATACTATGAGGTTACTATCTCTCACATCTCTATAGTACACTTATGATCTACCGCTCATCCCTTACCGATAATTGCACGGATGCAACCCATGGAGCTCCATTTGCAGTTATGTCCTACTAATGGAAGGATCCTTCTCGCTATCGTCATCTTGCGGGTGGTTTTGTTTAACTACCAAACCTGACATTGCTCATGTTATTCATATTTTGATTAGTTTGTTAGTGCTCCTACTTCATCTCGCCGATTGCACTATCCTCGCTATCTTCATGCTTACTCTGACTTTACTATGGATCGTCGCTTTGTCACTTACTACTATCTCTTTCTTGGCACTTCTCTTATTGCATGAAAGTCAACGAACAAACAATATTGGCACCTTCTAATGCTGAGGCTGAGCCCTAGGTTCTTTTTCTTCAGGAACGCGCGAGAGAGCACAACTTTTATATATAGGAAGATAGAAAACAAATAGTTTAACAACCGTCCACAATAAACACACTCCCCGGTCAACCGACCACAAGAAATCGGAAAATTCTCACAAAAAACCTACGGTGTTCACCTAATTGACTCTACCATGATCGCATCAAGGAGGGCCGCCTCTGGACGAGCCGTCCTATTGAAGACTCGGTTGTTCCTCTCGATCCAAATGGAGCAAAGCACCAAAAGCATCAACACCCTAATCTTGGGAGCCTCTTTGGCCAGCCATTGCGTGGCCACCGACGTCCACCAAGGTTCAAACTCTTGCGAGGCCGACGAAGTGAGGTCAGTCCTACGAAGACCCGAGAAGGTTTCAAACCATATGACGGGCGCGAAGGAGTAGTTGAGGAGCAAATGTTGGATGGATTCCGTGTCCTTCAAGCAAATGGGACTAACATCGTCATCGGTGAGCCCATGCCTTTTCCTCCGCTCGCCCGTCCAACATCTATTCGACGCCAACTTCCAAGCGAATAATTTGAACTTCAACTGAGCTTTGCACTTCCAAATTGGCACATAGAGAGGCCAAGGGAACGACCCTCAAAGAAAGCTAATAGGCAGAACGGGTTGAGAAGGTATTGTTAGTGGCCAAAATCCGCTCAAAGCGATCCACAAAATCCGAGAGATGGACCTGCTGCAGCAAGTACCAGATGGTGAGGTATTGGGCAAGAGCCCCCACATAAAATCAACCATAAGTATCACGGATCCACGTATTGGAGGCAAGGCCAGTTGCCACCAACTGGGAGGCACAAATTTTTGGTTCCACGGAATTGATCAAGTCGGGCGCCAGCATGGCCACACTGCGATTGCCAATCCACCTATCGGTCCAAAACAAGCAGCCCGCCCCTGTTGCCAAGGACGATCTTGACCGAGGCCTCGGACATGCCTTCACAATTGGGAGAGCACGAAACCACAAGCCCCGACCATGGTTTATCCATGTCCGATCTACACAACCAAAGCCAGTTCATGCGCAAGGTATCATTGAGGATGTGGAGGTTGTGGATGCCTAGACCGCCCAGCCGATTTGGGAGGCAAACCTGTTTCTAGGCAATTGGGCGGCACCCTCCCTTGGCCGAAGCTTTCTCGCACCGCAAGAATTAATCCCCGACACACTTTCTCAAACGTCATCAACAAGTAAATAGACATGGCAGTGAGGAGGGCTTTAATAAGAACCGATCTACCTGGCTTGACCAAAATGGAGCCCATCCATGTCGGCACATGCCTCATCAACTTATCCACATAGTGCTGGAGGTGGTGCTTAGCGATACGCGTAGGGGCAAGAGGGAGACCCAAATAGGTACAGGGAAAATGCACCAAGGTGCAAGGCAGCATATGGTGCACCGCCTCCAAAGTTGCATCATCACATCTAATTAAAGTAGCCGATCTCTTTGAAAAATTAACCCGCATACCCGAGGCATCTATGAACAGCTCGAAAGCCCAAGAGTTAAAGGACAAGGATGTCGCCTAGAGGGGGGGTGAATAGGCGATTAAAACTTTTCCGGTTTAGCCTTGATAATTGCGGAATAAAACTAGGTGTTTAAATTAACAAGCCAACAACCTAAATACTAGGCTCGCCTATGTGCACCAACAACTTATGCTAAGCAAGACAAGCAACAAGGTGATAGCAATATAGAATACTTCAAGCACAAAGGCTATCACAATGTAAAGTGCATACGTAAAGAGCCCGGGTATAGAAATAACCGAGGCACGCGGAGACGAGGATGTATTCCCGAGTTCCTCCTTTTTAGTGGAGTACGTCTCGTTGGAGAGGTGTGAGACCACCACAACAGGTTGGTCTCAACGCCACAACAGGCTCACCTTCTTCTTCGATGAATCGCACCACAAAAGATTGGTTCACCTTCAACTATCGGAATCCTTCGAGGCGGAATCCGGAGCCTTTACAACAACAACCCTGGGCACAACCCACAACTGGATTGGGGGCGCCCGGATGGCTACAAGTGACCACAAAAGGTCTCAACCACCTACAATGGCGTCTAGGGTCCAATGACCCAAGAGTAACAAGTTCACAAACTTTCACTTCCACGAATCCTCTTGGAGAGCAAACCGATGCAACAAAATGCAATGGTAAGAACACAATAAGTGCTGAAGTCATTCACTCTCAAATTCCAACAAAGCAACAAATACTTATGGGGGAATAAGAGAGGAATAACAAAGGAGGAGAAACACCAAGAACTCCAAGATCAAGATCTACTAGGTTCCCCTCACTTGGATGAGAGATGGATTGGTGGAATTGTAGATCTAGATCTCCTCTCACTTTTCCCTCAAAGATATGCAAGAATCATGGGAGGATTTGAGAGAGAGGCAAGCTTTTCAAGGTCAACAATGGTGGGAGAGAGAGAGAAAAACGTGCTGCAGAAAAACCTTGACTCTTTGGGGAAGAAGGGGCCTTTTATAGGTCCCCCAAAAATAGAGCCGTTGCAGGAAATCTTACACCGGAGACTCCGGCCTGGGCCGGAGACTCCAGACACATTCCGGTAAGTTTTCGGACTGGGGACAGGGGGTGAACCACTTGACCTTGGAGCAGGTCAAGCCGGAGACTCCGGCCTTCCTCCGGCAACATTTCGGACTAGGTCCAGGGGGTGAACCACTTTGAGCTTATTCGACAGGGAACCCTGAGTCCGGAGACTTCGGTTGGGGCACACCGAAGACTCCGGCCTAGAAAACCAGCAAAACTACAAACCCAATAACTTTTACGTATGAAATCCAAAAGAGGTGAAACCATTTTTGTTGGAAATATTAAGAACCATAAACAGAGTAAAGTCACCACACATGGGAAGGTTTGGAACTTTCCTCAAGGATAAACCAATAATATTTTCAACACGAAAACGAAACAAGTTTTCCATACGAAATCCGTTTTTGATGAACTAGGGCTTGGTACGGAGATGAACACAAGCTCTAAATCCTCACATGGATAAAAGCCAAATAAGAACCAAGAAAGATGATATGCCAAGTATGCAATGAGCTCTCCACAAAGATGATGATGAGGGCATCCCATTGAAGGTTGGCATGCTAGGACAATCAACGTTTTGTAAGTCTAAGGTTGTGTCAACTAAGGCCTGCGTGCCAAACGTGGCCGAACTCCACTTGGAGTCGGTTTGTATCCATAGGGGTCCAAGTTGAGTAGGAGTCCAGTTCAGGTTAGGTTTGGGTTCGGCGACCCTACCTCTTTGTCCTATATAGACAAAGGGGGTGTCACAATATTAGGGGAGTTGAATTTTAGGTTAAGTCTTGAACATTGTGTTCCGAGAGAATCATCCCTCCGGGGACAGCGCTGCCGTGTTATCCAATAAAGTTATGATTGCGTGAAGGTTCTTGTATCATCAAGGATTATCGTGCTGTGGTTTGAGGCGTGAAGATCATCTTCACGTTGCTTGCTGGACTCGTTCCTCATCTTCAGGTTGCGTGGATTGATCCCGTGATTAGAAGGTTTGTTATCTGTTGGTCTTGCGGTGAAAAATCGGGCAAAAACTCTAGGATCACCGGTTTGATCCTTATCATGTGGTATCAGAGCACTGGGTTTATCACCACGAGCTTGGTTTGTTGAGATTGATCTGCTGGTTTGCAAGCTTGTAGATTGATTTTGTGGGGAAGTTTGCCACGTTGAGGCGACGAGTTTCTGTTCTCAGCGATTGTTCTGTTCTCGTCATGTTCCTGCAAAGAGGTCTGTTGTTCGCTAGTTTGGTGCAACGTGTGGAGGAGGAGGACTACAGGAATTCTGTCAATCGTACTCGATCTCATAACGATCGTGCGAGAATTCGAACGGAAAGAGGACTCCTGGTGCGGATCGGATTGATCACGTATTGGGAAAGGATTTGTTTCATATTTTGCGTGGCTATTTTTCTTTCCGTTGTTCAGATCGGATTGAAAAGGAAGAAGAGAAAACAGAAGTCCAGATTCGGTGCAATCTATTCCGTATTTTTTGGGAACATATACGCTTGGAAAATAAGGAAAGAGGAGAGTCAATTTCGGATTGGAAATAGGAAAGGCAGGTTCGGATCTGATTGCTACGTGAAGGAAGGAAATAAAAATAAAGGGAAAGAGGATATTTCGGATCAGAAACAGAAAAGAAAAGAGGAGATCTTCGATTTAATTTGTTCCGGATTTTGTGGAATTAATTCCGGACAGAAAAGGAAAGGAAACAGATTCGGTTTAGGTCCGAAATTCTTGTTGAACGTGAGGAAAGCTTGACTCGGTTTCTTACGTGCAAACTGACTCGGATCTAGCTATTTTGTGCGTGTATGTGAAAAAATGGATTCCTCTTCGGGTGATTATTACGGTCAAAGGTGTCGTCCTGGCAGGAAGTCGGGTGATATATTGAATGACTATCTTGACATGACGCATGGCGTGGCATATGATGCATCTACAATTACGTGGAGACTGGACAGTTGTGCAACATCCGAAGAATACCGGAGTTGGGAAATTCACATGAAACTTGGGTTCAAACGATGTTATACATATGACAGTGAGTTTGATGACTATTCTAAGCTTGTTCTTGCACACCAGCGTGTCGATGCGGATGTGGCCAACTGGTGGTCTGAGGAGATGGAGAAGGGCATTACTTATGAAACTTGGGAGGACTTCAAGAAATTTCTGCGTGCTTGTTTTATGCCTTCTGGTAACGTGGTGCCTAGTACACATGCCAAGGTGATTGTGGTTAAGCAGCCACCAAGGGTTGTGCAACGGATGACTGATGTTGGTAAGAAGACGCATCCATTATCCAAGGTGGAGAATGCCAACAAGGTGGCACCAAGTATAGCTCTAGCCGAGGAGAAAATTGATGTTGTTGACAAGGTGGAAGAACATGTATCGTTGAGCGGGCTGAATGTGCAACTCAAATGTGTACGTGATGATACTTGCATGACCATTGATAAAGGACAGCGTTGGAATTTATTTCAGACGCAAGGTATACTCAAGGGCAAGGCGTGCAAGGTGATGATCGATGGAGGTAGTTGTACCAATGGCATAAGCAAGGCAATGGTGGCATCGTTGGGGTTGTCCACTTGGCGTATTCCTGAACCTAAGCATCTCGAGTGGTTGAATAGTGCAGTATGCTGAAGGTTACCCATAGAGTGCGTGTGCCATTTACAGTGGGCGAGTATGTTGATGAGGTGGAGTGTGATGTATTGCCGTTGGAGGTGTGCGGATTGCTACTTGGGTGTCCATGGCAGTATGATCGCAATGCTATGCATGCTGGGAGATCAAATACATTTACATTCAAGCATGATGGCAAACAGAGAACGTTGAAGCCCATGACGGATGATAAGATTCAGTCCGATGTGGTGTTGATTGTGCGCAAGGAAAAAGTGCACAAGACCACGCCGCGACCGAGGATGGTCACACTTCAAGAAGAGGAGCATGATGCGGGGAGCATCAAAACACATGTTGATTCAGCTGTGCAGGTAGATGACAAGCCTAGTGTTGCGCATGTTGGTGACCAGCGAGTTGAAGTCATGCCTCTTAGTGGTGAAAAGAAGGTTGATGCAGCGTGTTCTACACTTCCAGTTTGTGTTGACAAGGGCGTTCAGACCGACGTTGTTCGTGATGATCGTGGCTCGGTGCATGTGGAGGCGCGATCCTAGACCGCAACTTTGTTAGACCAGATGTACGGAGAGTTGGAGCAGCAGTGCGTATGCACAAGGGAAAGGATGGACATGTTCGTCAATTGTGTGGTCCGGGCATTGCTCCTATTTTGCTGGGTCGTGCTAAGAAGTTACATGTCAAGAAAGGGGCTCCAGCCATCGTTGCGAAGAAACATAAGGTGGTGGCTCTCCAATCTACCCGTGTATGGAGAAGAAAGGAGGCGCCTAGTACCATGTCAAGTTCAGCAAGCCGAAAGGGAGGATGTGGTGTGGCAGGCCGGCGAGACTTTAAGATGTGGAAGAAGAAGAGTGGCAATGTTGCTGATATGAGGCCACCCGTTGGAGAAGACCTTCCAGCGTTGAGGACAACGCCTTTCCAAGAAGGGGAGGATGACGAGGGCATCCCATTGAAGGTTGGCACGCTAGGACAATCAACGTTTTGTAAGTCTAAGGTTGTGTCAACTGAGGCCTGCGTGCCAAACGTGGCCGAACTCCACTTGGAGTCGGTTTGTATCCATAGGGGTCCAAGTTGAGTAGGAGTCCGGTTCAGGTTAGGTTTGGGTTCGGCGACCCCTACCTCTTTGTCCTATATAAACAAAGGGGGTGTCACAATATTAGGGGAGTTGAATTTTAGGTTAAGTCTTGAACATTGTGTTCCGAGAGAATCATCCCTCCGGGGATGGCGCTGCCGTGTTATCCAATAAAGTTATGATTGCGTGAAGGTTCTTGTGTCATCAAGGATTATCGTGCTGTGGTTTGAGGTGTGAAGATCATCTTCACGCTGCTTGCTGGACTCGTTCCTCATCTTCAGGTTGCGTGAATTGATCCCGTGATTAGAAGGTTCGTTATCTGTTGGTCTTGCGGTGAAAGATCGGGCAAAAACTCTAGGATCATCGGTTTGATCCTTATCAGATGCGATCAAGTTACTCACTTGAGAGCCCCTCTTGATAGTACGCCGTCTATCCTATAACCCGGTCTCCCACTAATACCATAAGACCGGTAAAATAGAAACCCTATCAAGATCATACCTTTGCCTTGAGCATTCCACTTGAGCTAGATGATGACGATCTTGACTCCCTCAAGTTGGAACACCATTCTTGATTTTTCTTGATGAATACTTCTCCAAATACTCCCCCATAATGGAGCCTCGCAAAGCTCCGTCTTCATGTATCCATTGCAAGGTTCAATCAAATGATATCTTCCGAGATGGATCATATTGAACTTGCACTTCATAATCTTCTCTCTCTTCACAAAGATGATGTCTTGAATCCTTCAAGACATACTTGTAATAAGCTCAACTCTACACATGACCATTCTTCATAAAAACCCTTGAATAGAGCATTGATCATCATGTAATCTTCTAGAGTCCAACACATGAACTCCAATCTTTTCCTATGGACAAGATCTACAAGTATATCTCAATGCAAACATTAGTCCATAAGGATTGTCATTAATTAGCAAAACCACACATGGGGGCACCATGCACTTTCAAAGAGCGAGACAAATCTCCTCATCCACATGTTTTATCAACAAGGCCACATCATCCGCAAACAACGAGAGGCCGTACTTGACCCCAACCGGCTGGAGGGGGAGGAGGAGGTCACTGCGTTCCGCAGTCGTGAAAAGGGTAGCCAGAACATCCATAACAAGCACAAAGATCAAGAGCGGCAACGGATCACCTTGTCTCAAACCACACCTATGCCACACCCACGCCGAGGAATGGCCGTTGACCAGTTTTTGGAGCTCGTGGACGATAGGATAGAGACGATCCACGCATGCCACCGTTCTCCAAATCCACGAACCCTAAGCACCTCCAAGATAAAAGGCCTGGAAACTAGTCAAAAACCGGGCCAGGTCCAGCTTGAGGAAACCATAATCGATCTCCCCGAAATGAAAGCACTCGGGTTAATAGCCACCGGGTCGGGCATATGATTGCCCAAACACACCGCAAGCAGTTTGGACAAAATCTTCCCGAAACTGTGATCAAGGCTAATGGGACTGTAAGATTGCGGAATATTTTATTGTATTGATTCTAGATTGATTACAATGAGCCACGGTGGGCTGTATATAAAGGGGTACAATACTTGGGGAGTACGAAACCTAGTAGAGATAGACTTGGATTACAATCCTAAACTACCAAATATTGCCAATCCGTAGGATACTCTAACACCCCCCCCCCCGCCCCCCGCAGTCGGATCGGTAGTGAAGCGAACAGCTGGAGCGTCGCGGACGGTCTGACTGGGGCACAATCCGAAGCGAAATGGAGAGGGAGCCGAGGTGATAGCCCATGATGCCGATGTCGATGTAGCCGAGCTGTGGGTGTTGTAGTCGTGGTCGATGTTGCCGTTGTTGGGGTAGTTGAGGTAGATGTTTGCTGAAGTTGGTGTAGACGAGGCAGGCGACACGCCTTGCCGAGCTTGCCAAACTCGGGAGCGCGTCGTGGACGAAGGCACGCGCCGGTGTTACCACTACCGGACATGCGAAGACAGGGACCACCATGAACCTTGCGAGCCAGAGCCGGATGAAGAAGCAGAGGAGATCTCCGTGATCGGTCTGTGCGTAGAGCAGATTTTCCGCCGTTGTTGCCAGAGTAGACGAAAAGGTTGCAAAAAGTAAATTGAGCACAAATAAAAATAGACTGCAACTCTGGCGGCGCGGTTGTGGTGGACGAAGACGGCGTGATTGTTGTTGAAGACGTTTGAGCTGTAGAGATTGTACATGTCAGGAGGTTGTTGACGTAGATGGTTGTCGATGATTGTTGGCGTAGAGCTTGTCGGCGATGATGACCATGAACGTTTGAAGTCGATGGATCGGAATAGATTGGCTTCCTGACGACTTGGCGGCGTAGACTTGCAGTATGGTGTAGCTGGAGGCAGATGCATCTTTGCTAGGTTGGAGTAGAGCTGATCGATCCTTGCCCCACATGCACACACATGCATCCAATAATCAGAGGCTTGCATGCACAGCACCCATGCATGCAATGATTCGAGACTTTCGAATCGATCAGCTGAGCTGCTCCGATGAGAGGGCTAGACAGATGTCTGGTAGCTAAAGAAAAGATCTAATTAGAAAAACGAAAATTGCTAAAACTATGAAAGCTAGCTACGAGATACGATGCCCTCGGTGGAGATCATGGAGTTCGCCGAAATATTATATTGTATTGATTCTAAATTGATTTTAATGAGTCACGGTGGGCTGTATATAAAGGGGTACAAGATTTGGGGACTACGAAATCTAGTAGAGAAAGACTTGTATTACAATCCTAAACTATCAAATATTGTCAAACCGTAATATACTCTAACAGGGACAAAAATCACCCATTTCCACCGCCTCCTCCTTTTAGGAAGAGCCTTGTGTCCTTGCCACTACCACATTAGAAGACAAAAAATCACCCATTTTCACCACCTCCTCCTTCTGAGGAAGAGCCTTGTGTCCTTGCCACTACAACATCAGAGATCGTATGGATCCAGCTACTTGTTGATCTTGGTGTGACATATGATGCACCCACTGCACCTTGCCACATTGTAATAGTACTGCTGCTATTCAGATTGGCAATGATCCAGTTAAACATGAACTAACCAAATCCGAGTTGATAAGAAGGATAAAGTACAAATCCGAGTTGGAGTTTGCGCTTTTACTCTAGGCTATTTGAAATATAAGAAACGAGTATATATAACAATGCAAAATCATTTTCCTTTATGCAGGCTATACCGTTGGCTACTCATTGGTCCATATGTGGTCTTACCCGGCTGGAATTGGTAGCGCAAGATTTATTCAACCGTACAACTGGCGTTTTGATCTCAGATTAACATGTTGATGCATTGTCACTTCACGTTGTCTTTATTATTTAGATTTATTTAGATGGTTGATTCATATATCGACCCTATGTGGCCCATGATGTGATCTCTTGTAATAACTGAAGTTTAATAAAATAATAAAGCGCCGGATGCATCAGTCGATGCAGAGGCAGAGGATTCCCCATTTCGAAAAAAATGAACTAACCAAACACATTGGTGTGGACGCATCATTCATGCACTCTCACTGACAACAATCAACTATTTATTTTCAATATGTTCCATTGGAGTTTCGAATGGTAGATTTTTAGCGAAGTCTCAAACTAGAAAACAACATAGACTTCATGTTCTCAAACTTAATGTTTCAGATCTACCTGGAGTTTGAAGAGGGTGTTAAAAATATTAGTTACACTTTAGGTGTATTATATGTGTAGCTTCTATTCGTTTTGTGAATTGTAATTGAGCTAGATATCACAAAATAAACTAGAAGCAGGATTCTGGCGGGATTCCACCACCATAAAAAACCCATTAGGCCCCGCTTGGATGCCTGGAAATCCTAACCGGTCGGTATTTTTCCACCCATCTCACCTGTAAATTATACGGACGTGGTCAGGTCCGGATTTCCTCCCGACCGATTACGGATGTGAAACGACGAAACAAGCGGGGCCTTAGGCCCATGTAGTTGTGCATATGCTCTCTCAAGAAAATCGATTTTGCCAAATGACAGTCTCACAAGACGACTCAAGGTTAACATTACAGCATTCGAGTCAAAATAAGAATACTACTTTACAGTATGTCGCCTCTCGCAGAAGCTCAGGCCTTAGTTCATTGGTGGTTGAAGCTGATAATGAATGTGCGGATCTCCATGGGGCCAAGCTGGACGACGAGCTTGGAAGGATCTAGAGGCCCTCCACGGACCACATTTTCGTTCGGGTTAGGCCCTTTCACCTTCCATTTCAGCCTCTTCTTCTCCATGGCAGCCCGCTCTTGGTTCGCCGATAGGTTTGTTTCAGCGATCTTGCCAATCTGGAGCATTGGGATTGGGAAGAGAATGAGAACATTCATGAAGATTCAGATACAACTGTAAATGTAAACAAGTTTAATGAAGGAAACCTTTTTATCTGGAAATACTCTTTTGAGGTTGACACTCGCCAGAGCAGAAAGATCCTTATGCTCTCCAGCATATATGCATGGGACAAGAATTACAAACGAAAATATTATCTTAGTTGGAGCAAGAGAAGGTAAAGGAAATGAGTATGATACCTCATACAGGTGGGCCAACCGAAGCAGAACACTTGCATCTTCAAGTTCCTATACAATGATAAACTATTATCACCAGCAGAAACGAATCTTGATAGCATTTTCTTCAATTTCTTCACGATAAGAATTACCTTGCACAAATGCAGAAATATCAAACTATATATAAAAGACTGCACTACGACCAGCAATGTTTTGGTCAGTCAATACAAAAACTTTCGCAAAGTTCTTGTTCACACAAAATATTAATTTAGGAGGTATCCCGTTCATCTACAGAAGATAGGGTGAAACATCACTCATACTAGCCATGTACTACAATTAAGTATTTTCTAGAATGAGCAGCATGTTTACATTTTAAGAAAGATTTGACACCACTGGTCCATTCTCCTAGGAAGGACATACCTGAAGGGTAAGCAATGCAACATTATCAGGTAAGCTATAAGTTGAATCCATTGCCGAGAATTTTGGAACATGCGAATTCTCCCACTTGCCTCCATCCTGAATAAACGAGTAGGGGAATGTTCAACGCGAGAATAACCTACTATAGAAAATATGAGATTAACAGCTTGCTCAACCATGAGTACAACAAATTCCATACAGTACCTGCTCTGAGAAAGCAAGAAGAAGAGGGGAGTATATTTCCTGACCAAATGTCCGACGCCACCTAGCTCCTTCTCCCCTAGGGTCAATTTTGATATAGTATTTTCCTTGAATCTGTCAATATCATAATATGTTGCTTTAAATATTATGTCTGTAATGCCAAATAAGATATATATGCAAACATGATTTGGTAATACTCCCTCTGTATCAAAATATAAGATGTTTTAGTATTTTTGGACCCACATTTATCTAGACATGTTCATGTGAATCTTGCACACGAACATGTCTAGATACATGTGGGTCCAAAAATGTTAAAACATCTTACATTTTGATACGGAGGGAGTAGATGTTAATTGCTTCCTCTATGACAAGAGTTGCCCAAGCCAAAAAGAATTAGATTGGGGTTGACCAAGCCAGTAGGTTATAAATACTGATATTAGTTTCATGCCATTGACTTTTTTCCTTATCAAGCTGTGAATCGAAGTATCATCTTCAACAATGCATTTTGTTCAAAAATAATGTTATAGATTCGTCTGCTGCAGACATGATTTCAGTAGCGAACAAGGTGTTTTGACATGTCAGGAGTGTATCTCCTTTTACTTACAACTAGTCCTTCACATTTATTATCGACACAGACAGGTTCATCTAATGCTTCCGCAACACCACGGCCATCATCATTGACTAGCCTCCTACACAGGGAGTAAGAAGGATTTAAGCAAGCGTAGGTAGAAAAGGGGAAAATACTAAAGTAAGTATGAAAGAAGCAACAAAATACTGCACAACCATGCTCCTTGACGCTGTACCTGTGTAGCATTAGCTCTATTTGTTCATCCTTTATGATATGGGATGGCCCGATCTTCTCGTTGAGCACGTGGTAGATGGATGGAAGATAACTTGTGTCTCGCCGTGAACTCTCCTGGCTAGTCCCCGTTGCCAATGCAACAGCTCCGAACCCTATGGATATTCGCAACTCCACACACTTGCGCACGTAGCCACCGACTACGAAGCGGTCCTGTACCTTCTGATTCCCAGTGGAACAACAGATAACACGCAAACTTTGCAATTGTAAAAACCACCAGATCGATACGAATTGGTGGGGATAAATTCAGAGGAAAACTTGGTTCGAATCTAGAATTCTAGGGTTTTAGTTTTAACGTAGTCTCAAAACCAAAAGCCACGAATTACAAGCCTATATAAAGGCTGCTGGACGTCCAACTTAGGGTTGGGGTCGAAAACAATCATATCTCTAACTTCCCTAATTTAAAAGGACTCTATTTGGAAACTAGCAGGAAACAGCTGCCGACTTGTTTTGGTGACCGAGCCTTGTACGAGTCGAACCGGTGCTTGGGGTTGGACCCGTTGGAAAGTATTTGTAATTTCCTTTCCAACCCGTGCTTCGTTGCATTATTTGGACTTCGTATGAAGAATCCTTGGCTGTTTCAAATTCGGAACTTCTGTCAGTCCGAATTGAATATCTCTTCCATGATGGCTCCACTTCCTCCCTCGCCTCCCTCGTGCTTGCCATCTTCATTAGCGCGCTCCATGCCTCCTCCAATGTTTGTGTTATCAATAAAGCTGATCATACACAAGTGTATAGATTTAGATAGTATAAAATTCTCATTAACACAAACATCATATTCAACTAAGAGCGAGTTCACCTTATAATATGTCGCAACAGTGGAACATGGGGTTCCCCTAGTACTGCCAAAGTGGGTCCACCCCATGTGGGCCCAAGATGAAGATGGACAAGACCAAGACTCAAGTCAAGCTGGCGGGTTCACCGTCAAGACACACATGGCCAACATCGACTAAGGGCTCCAGTCCTGGGGACCTTCCGGGTCCCCGAACCAAGCAAGAAGGCCAGGAAGGACCCGAGAGCCCGAGTTCTCGGCAGGAGGCCAGGCTCCCTCTCGGGTACTTCCCCACGTCCCTGTGGATAAGCACTCCACCTCACCACGGAAGACTTGGGAAGCAAGGCGAAGGCAGCGCGGGCGGGAAGCACGTCTCGTGGTGGTGTCAGCTCCTGTCCACCCCGAGGCGGACGCTCCCACCTAACCCAAAGGAAACTAGATGAGGAGGGTCCTTCACCCCGAAGGTCCCTCACGCCCCTCACGTGACCCTGTGGCAACCCCTTAGCCTATAAAAGGAGGACCAAGGCACGGAGGAGGGGGAGGTCAAACCAAGGACGAACACAAGCTAGAACCAGAGCAAGACTAGACTAGGGTTGCGAAGGTAGAGAGGAAGGTGATCTCCTCCGGGTCAGGATCTGTCCTTCTTCTACCTCCAGCCAAAACCCTTCCGGGTACCCTGTCCGGGAGGTTCCATTGTAAGCCACACTATGAAGAACCCATCAATCCAGACATGCAGGAGTAGGGCTTTTAGCCTCCGGGCGGCCTGAACCTGGGTAGCTCCTTGTGTCCCTTTGGTTGCATGCTTTGATCGTGGAGAAGAGAGCTTGATCTAGACTCCGCCCAAGAAGACGATTCTCAGCCTCCTTCGCGCCCCGTGCCGAACCTAAAAGGGGGTATCCTATACTCCCGGTGTCCGTGCAACGAGACACGACATCTGGCGCGCCAGGTAGGGGGCGCAAGTGCTGGATTCATCTTCATCAAGTTCATCGGCAAGTTCTTCGTCAAGCATGCCTCCGAGGAAGAAGGGAGATCCTGCGGCGTCCAAGCCGGTCTCTCCCTCACGCACTCAAGCTTCAGCTGAACGTCGTGCTGCTGGCGCACGGCGGAGCGTCTCTCCGTCCCCGCCTCCCATGGAGAGGGTGGCGCCGACGAAGTGGACGGTCACGACAAGGACAACGGCCCTGGCGGAGCGGCGGCTCCAAAGGGCACCACCATGCCTCCTCCTCGCTCGGGGGAGAAGAGCGTCTGCAACGGCACCGGCAAGGAGCCCACCGCTGGAGGAGGGAACCACGGCGTTCGCCCCAGCGGGGATCCACGAGCATCCAAGAGCAAGACCTCCGCGCACTCGCCTTCGGACGTGCAAGCTCGCCATGATGCTCTAGTCGCTGCCAAGGCCCTGATGCAGTTCCCTCCAAGCAGCGGCGATCCCAAGGTCTACCAAGAATGGAGGACTCGCGTCGAGAGGCTCCTCGACTTCGCCGATGGTGGTCCGTGGGTCGAACCCACTCAAGCTCCCACCGTCGACAATCCCGGAGCAGCACAAGACAAGACACGTGATCCGCGAGGCCAGCCTCGTGGTGAACGTCAAGCCAAGACGGCGCCTCCTCGCACCGCGCCACCGATGGCTGATCGGCTAAACCGCGATCACGGCGAGGCCATCTCCATCGGGTCGTCTACCTCGCGCAACCCAGATCTTCGTGACGAGCTCAACAGCCGTCAGAACGAGGATATGCGCACCCGCATCGAGCGTCGCCGAGAACGTCACCGCCGGGAAGATCGGGGCATCGACCTCGCCGAAGGCTGCCTCGCCCTCGCTCCCGAGTTCCGCCACTTCAACTGGCCCAAGAAATTCAAGATCGACGTTCTCCGCTACGACGGCACCACGAACCCCCGGGACTTTCTGCAGATCTACTCTCTTGCTGCGATGGTTGCCGGGGCCGACGAGGTCATGATGGCCAACTGGTTCCCCTTGGCCCTGAAGGGAGATGCCCAGACTTGGCTTCTCAACCTTCCCAAGTGCTCCATCCGTTCCTGGCGGGCACTGAAGGAGCAGTTTCTGGGGGCTTTCCAAGGCGGGTACGAGCGCCCGGGGGCTCCCAGTGATCTCCACGACTTCAAGCAGCTGCCGGGTGAAACTCTCCGCAAGTTCATCCAGCGCTTCACCCAGAAGATGAACACCATCCCGTGCATCAAGGAGGAGTTGGTGATCCAGTCCTTCCACGCCAACGTCCGCAACCCCAAGATGCGCGAGAAGCTGAGCATCCATCGCGTCGAATCTGCTCGTAAGCTCTGGGAGCTTGCAGATCGGTGCGCTCGAGCTGAAGAAGGAGCCAAGTTCCCCGGGGAGGATGAACCCGAGGACAAGGTCGCTCCAGCCAAGAACAAGAAGCGGGACCCTGGACCCGACAAGCGGATCTTCGTCACCGAGCCTCTTCCGAAGAAGACCAAGCCCGCGCCGACTTCCGAGGAAGAAGGTGAAGGTGATCCCTGGTGCCACATCCATCCAGAAGGCAACCACTTGCTCAAGGACTGCCGCATGCTCAAGAACCTCGCCATCCGGGAGCAACGTCGAGCTGATGGGGTCAGTCAAGACGGTTGCTACAACTGCGGCACTGCCGGGCACATCGCTCGTGACTGTCCCACGGGTCGCCAAGGCGGAGGCGGCCGTGGATGGAACCGAGGCGGTGGCCGCGGGGGCCGTGGAGGAGGACGCGGCGGCAAGGTGGTCGCGGGTACCACACTCCGGAGGCCACCCACGGCGGCAACGGGGAAGCTCCGGCTCCCCAAGGAGGCAACGGCGGCAAGTATCAAGAAGTCACGGGAGTTGTCGGGTGCATCCACGGAGGGTCTTCTCTGCCTCCCTCCAACGGCGCCTGCAAGAGACTTGTCCGGGAGCTGAACGCGGTTGCTTCTGCTCCGTCCAAGCCCCTGGACTGGTCTAGTCAAGTCATCACCTTCGACCCAGAAGACCACCCTGCAACACTGCCGGGGTCGGGACCCTGCCGCTGATCGTGTCGCCCGTCATCCACAACTACAAGGTCACCAAGATGCTGGTCGACGGAGGCTCCAGCCTCAACTTGCTGACGGCGAAGGTCCTGGCTATCCTTCAAATCCCCTGTCTCGCCTGCAAGACACCGGGGTGTTCCAAGGCGTGAACGGAAGTGTTACTCGACCCCTCGGGAAGATCACCCTTCCGGTCACCTTCGGCGACTCCAAGAACTTCCGCACCGAGGAAATCGTCTTCGACATCGCCGACACTCCGCTACCGTACAACGGCATACTTGGCAGACCTGCTCTGGCCAAGTTCATGGCCGTCTCCCACTTCGCCTACAACATGCTGAAGATTCCGGCGCCGTGGGGTGTGATCAAGGTCAAGGCCGACATCGACGATGCTATCTACTGCGTTCACCAGCTGAACCAGACGGTGGCAACCATGGCGGATGTCCTCAAGGTGTACAGGAGGATGATGATGGGGCTCTCCCCGGGGGCGAAGGGCACCCCGGGGGCTCCACATCTACTCCCCCCAAGAAGGCGCCATTCCATGGCGATCCGCAGCTGACCAAGAAGGTGGCGCTAACCAGCGACGGAGTTCGCTCCATCACCATCGGCGCCCGCCTCACCGACAAATAGGAAAGCGCGCTCGTCGCCTTCCTTCGGGAAAACTCTGACGTCTTCGCGTGGGAGGCGTCAGGTTTACCCGGCGTTCCAAGGGAGGTGATCGAGCACAAACTGGCGGTCAATCCGGGGGCTCGCCCCGTGAAGCAGGTTCTCCGGAACCAAAGCAAGGAAAAGCTGGAATTCATCATCGCCGAGGTGGACAAGTTGATAGAAGCTGGTGTCATCCGGTCGGTTCCCCACCCAAGCTGGGTGGCCAACCCCGTGGTGGTACCGAAACCCATGACCTTCAAGTGGAGACTCTGCATCGACTTCACGGACCTGAATAAGGCCTGTCCCAAGGACCCTTTCCCCCTATATATATGACTTATACCCGGACACAGAAAGAGGATAAAAGCCTTATGTTATTAGGACTTTCGACATCGCCGAAGGAGTAGATGACGCGGGGGCCACGAAAGAGTATGTTCGACACGTAACATCGTGATGCGTAGCATTTGGATCCCACCATAACTTCGTATCGAGTCATTCATGATACATGCATGTACATATGCAATGTGTGGCTGAACAACGAAAAGAAACCATTATCCGGTCAACCCATTTCGATATCGTGTATGATACTAGTGATATCATATGTGGGTCCCATGGATAATGTTTCGCCCAAATTAGGGTGAAGAAGCGTCGGAATCGCACCCAAAGTTGCTTTGGGAATCATATAATATAATATATAAGTGTGGTTCACAAACATATATCACTTACCCCGCACGAAGATGTAACATTCCAAGATTTTTAAATTTTTGAAAAATCAGAAAAAAAGAACAAAAATTAAAAATTAAAATCATGCGTGCATTTATCATTTTCTTGTCTTGATTGCATTTGAAAATTCAAAAGATGGAATTTTCGTTCCACTTTAAAAAACATATTTGATAAAATAAAATTAATGGGCTTTATTATGCTCTATATAATATTTTTTGATTGCTATGGTTTTAAATGTTCTATATTAAAATTTTGATTTTGACTTGATTATTTTTATTTGAAATGTAAATTTAAAATAGCTATTTACAAATAATTACATTTGTGGTATTTTATTTGTGTTAATCAGCCACAAATGATTTTTATTTAAAACCCTATTTCAAAATTGACATAAAAGTGTCAAACAAGCAAATATGCAATATTTTAAAAATTCAAATTTTGAAATGTTTTGGAAAAGTGTATTTGAAAGTTCTAAAAGATAGGTCTTGATTTATAAAATTTTAGAAACTGGTTTGAGTTGATTTGGACTTTTAAAGCAAAAGATATGAAAGATTTTTAGAAATCAGAAAAAGAAAAAGAACAAAAAAAAAAACGAAACGGGCCGCTAACTAGGCCGTGGCCATCTTCCCTCGCGCATACGCAGCCCAGCTTCAGCCCGCATCCGCTCTGCCTCTTTTTTTTCTTTCTCCTTCGTTTTTCTTTTTTTTTCTCTTGGCCGAAATCAAGCCCAACAGCCAACCCAGCTAGCGGTGATACGAGCTATCGTGATAAATACCAGCTCGTTCCATCTCTCCGGAACCCTAGCCACCATTGTGGACGTATCAAGCTTTTCATCTCCTCCATTATTCGACCACCAAAACAATCTCGATTCAGTTTGGCTTGAACACGAAAGTTGTTCCCCTCGTCAATATCGCATCCTTAATCATGTTTGCATCATCTAGCTTGTTTCTTAGTGGTATTTTGCATAACCACCTAAATAAATAAAGATGGAATGTGTGGGATAATAATATAAAGATTGTCCCTATTCCATTTAATTTGTGTAGCTCACCCATGCTATGTCTCACATGCTAATCAACATTTAATTTTGTGGTTAGATAAATAACTTGAACCTTCTAATTAATTGTCGGAACCCCGGTTCCGCTTAATTTGGGTTAAGTTGCATCTTGCCATGTCATGCATCATATCATGAACATGCTGGATCTTTTGCCGTAGAAGTAAGTGTTGCATCTTTTGCGCTTTCCAGTGTTTATTGCTTCTTCGCGGATAAGACGTTGAGATGATGTGAGCAACGACAAGTTCTGCTTCCTCTACCGTGTAACAGGCAAGCACTGTTCTCTTGGTCCCAATGCATTGTCTTTCATCCTTGCCGTTGATCTCTGCTACCCTTATGTTACGATTCTTGTGTGATCCTACTCATGTTTACCCTGCTTCCATGATATAGCCCCACCTCCACATCCTATCACCCTGTTGTTTGTTTACCTTGTTGGCCTTGCGAGTCGTAGCGCATGCTTAGGTTGTTACCCTTTTGTTCTTGTTATTACTTGTATCCTTGAAGCCCTGGTAAGTGGCTATCTGTTTTACTTCATGTTGTGGGACGATCTGGTTACCTTAAGATATGGCACCGGCAGGAGGCCCTTTGAGGTTTTTGGTCCTTCTGGTGTGGGACCCTATGGGACTCCCCGCGACCTGCGACCCGATCCGCAGCCTTGTCCAGGGCGCCACACCTAGTTCGGGCTTTCCATTTGATGCATGCATATGCTTTTACTTTACGATCTTATGGTGATGTGTTGTAGTCGATCTCATATAGGAGCGGCACATTCTTAGAGTGTTGTGAAGGTCCGGGGATGGGCCTAAGTGACCGTGCGCGCAATCATGTGGTTCCTTGGACTTGTCTGCAGAGAAGTGAAGGGTTGTGCCGAACCGTTTAGCGACAACTCGGTGCGTGTGGTATAACAATAATGCACCCCTACAGGGTTAAATCTTTTCGAAAAGCCGCGTCCGCGGTTATGGACAACTTGGTGAAGATGCTGGCTAACAAGATTAGGAGCCGTACATCTAATAATGATAACACTTAAACTTGCTTCGCTGTGTGAGTGCCTTTGGATTGCTTACTCGTGGGTTAAGCGAGTGAGTGATAATCGGCTGGGTTATGTTTGGTGTTAGTATCTAGTTGGTTCTTTACTCGATCTCATCCCTATCTTATAGACGAAAGTTGTAGCGTGTCTTCTGTAGATGGCTTAGTGCTGCTGCCGCTTCAGTCCACCAATCCTTTATATTTTGGGAGCCTTTGTATTGGTTCCAAGTGTGCTTTGCTTGCCAGGTAAATTACATTACCTGACCCAATCTTTTTGTGCTGTTTTGCACTGAACAGTCAGCAGGTTTGAAGTCTGACGACGTTAACTTGGGAATCCCTCCGGCTCGGCCTGGGCAGGGATTGGACGCCATGGTTATCTTCAGGACTCTTAGTCCAATTTGTATCTTGTCCGTAGATGGACACTAGTTTGCTTTCGCTGTGCTTTGTATCTTTGTAATGTACCTGTTGTTTCTTGACTCATTTGAGTCGTTCTTGTATATATATTCTCTTTCTTTTGTTGATGCGGATTCTTTCGTGAACTATTGTAATGTTATCACAAATCCACCCACATAGCACGCATGTTTCGGCGTGCACGTTATGTCTGGTGGGCGTCCTAAGATCGTTATTATGCGGGTTTCGGCGGGATCGCGAAAATCCGCATGGTACCGATTTTGGGGCGTCACAAAGTGGTATCAGAGCTCTGGTTTCCGAAACCATGGTTGTTTCAATACGATTGGTTATCGAAGCAGTGGGTCCGCAAAGCCTGTAGGATAACCTCGCTAACGGTCGTTGTTTGTAGAGTGTCAAAAGCTATTTTGGCTAAAACTATTTTTTTGGAAATATCTCAATAGGATTCTTGTTTACTCCTTACCTATATTCTACTCCTTATCTTATTTGTTTTGGAGTCTTCTCTCCTACCTATCTTTCAAAGTTTTAGGATCCAACGTGGGTGGACGATCTCTTGCCTTTTAACCTATTAGTTTCGATCTTTGGAAGTCGCCTTCGAGATGAGCAACAATCTCTTGTTAGTGGTGTCGACAAGTTGAAGATGGAGTTACAATCTCTTGTTAGTGGTGTCGATAAGATCAACATGGAGCACGAAGATCCGATAGATTATCCCTCTCTTCCTGTTGCCTTGGGGTGGATCGCGGGGGCGCGATCCCTTGTTAGTGGTGTCGTCTGTAACGTCCCGGGGTTTTTCCCCAATTAGTTTTTGTTTGTTTTTCTTTTTGCATCATCATGCATTCTGTTATCACCTTGCATATTTTTGCTAAGCATAAAAATTATATTTTGCAAACCCTATTTTAGTTTTTGCAAATAATAAATCCTTCTCCCTCTCTTTCTATTTTAATAAACACAAAATAGTATTTGGAAATAATTGCAAACTATTTCAAATCAAAATTAAAGTTTTGTAAATTATTTTCTAAAGGTCTTGCCTCTTTTTCCTCTCCTCCCTATTTTCTTTTCTCTCTTATCTCTTCGTTTATCTTTCATCTCTTTTATTGCTGAATAAAGAAATTCGCAGCAATTTTTCTTTTGGGCCGAAGCAACTCCACCTGGCCCATCTGGCCTTCTTCCCTCAGTCCACCAGTGGCCCAGCCCAACTCCTCCCCTGTCGCTTTCTTCCCGTACGAACAGAGGAGAGCACGCACATGGCGTGTGCGCCACCACCACGGCACCGCCACCACCTGCTCCCTTCCACTCTTTTTTAAGCCGCCCCTCCTGGAAACCCTAGCCGCGCCTCCCTCCTCCCAGCCGCCGCCATCCCTCTCCTCTCCCTTCTTCCACCTCCTCCCGAGAGCCTCCATGGCTGAAGCTTAAGCTTCACCTCGCCGTCGCATGATCGCCACCAAGCTCGCCTGAGGCTGGGAATGCAACCGCCGTCTCTTCGCCAACGTACGCGCTGCAGCATCTGGGCAGGAGTCGTCCCGAATCGTCACCAAGCTCGCCGTCCTCAACTTCCGTCCGCAGGAACGCCATGGACGCCACCTCGACTTCCTCTCTTCCCTGAGCCCGTCCTCCTCGCCTACGACCCTCCCCAACGTGAGCCGCACCCCTGGGACGCCTTTCCCCTTCCTCTCCCTTGCTCTGGGTGCCGCCGTCGTGTGGTCACCGCGGTCCGATCTTCGTCACCGTCGTCGTCTCGTTCTGAAAGTCTGAACCTTTTGTGTTGAAATTCAGTTAAATGTCGCCGCGTCAGTACTTGTTTCTTAAGTTCCTTTTCATATCACCAACCGAGCAGCACCCCAGTGGCTAGCTCCTCCCTCTATCTCCAGGCAGCCCCAGTTCGAATCACACCGGAGGCATAGAAATCCATCCCTTTTCTCTGTTTTTATTTTCTGATCCGGCGCCACTGTTGGGCATCAGCCCAAGATCCTTCCGTCTCCAGCGCCTGGGAGTGGCAGATAGCTACGCGCAGCTCAATTCGGCCCACCTCTCCCTGCTAACCTTCTTCTTTTATAAATCTTGTATCTTCAATATCTTTTATTCTATAACTCCAATTAATACAAGTTATATGTCTATTTTTATCAGAAAAATGCAATGAACATTAATATGGCATCCTTAATCATGTTTGCATCATCTAGCTTGTTTCTTAGTGGTATTTTGCATAACCACCTAAATAAATAAAGATGGAATGTGTGGGATAATAATATAAAGATTGTCCCTATTCCATTTAATTTGTGTAGCTCACCCATGCTATGTCTCACATGCTAATCAACATTTAATTTTGTGGTTAGATAAATAACTTGAACCTTCTAATTAATTGTCGGAACCCCGATTCCGCTTAATTTGGGTTAAGTTGCATCTTGCCATGTCATGCATCATATCATGAACATGCTGGATCTTTTGCCGTAGAAGTAAGTGTTGCATCTTTTGCGCTTTCCAGTGTTTATTGCTTCTTCGCGGATAAGACGTTGAGATGATGTGAGCAACGACAAGTTCTGCTTCCTCTACCGTGTAACAGGGAAGCACTGTTCTCTTGGTCCCAATGCATTGTCTTTCATCCTTGCCGTTGATCTCTGCTACCCTTATGTTACGATTCTTGTGCGATCCTACTCATGTTTACCCTGCTTCCATGATATAGCCCCACCTCCACATCCTATCACCCTGTTGTTTGTTTACCTTGTTGGCCTTGCGAGTCGTAGCGCATGCTTAGGTTGTTACCCTTTTGTTCTTTTTATTACTTGTATCCTTGAAGCCTTGGTAAGTGGCTATCTGTTTTACTTCATGTTGTGTGACGATCTGGTTACCTTAAGATAAGGCACCGGCAGGAGGCCCTTTGAGGTTTTTGGTCCTTCTGGTGTCGCTGTAGTTCTTGTCCTCGGATCCAAGACTTAGCGCGCTACCCACATGTGGTACCCTATGGGACTCCCCACGACCTGCGACCCGATCCGCAGCCTTGTCCAGGGCGCCACACCTAGTTCGGGCTTTCCATTTGATGCATGCATATGCTTTTACTTTACGATCTTATGGTGATGTGTTGTAGTCGATCTCATATAGGAGCGGCACGTTCTTAGAGTGTTGCGAAGGTCCGGGGATGGGCCTAAGTGACCGTGCGCGCAATCATGTGGTTCCTTGGACTTGTCTGCAGAGAAGTGAAGGGTTGTGCCGAACCGTTTAGCGACAACTCGGTGCGTGTGGTATAACAATAGTGCACCCCTGCAGGGTTAAATCTTTTCGAAAAGCCGCGTCCGCGGTTATGGACAACTTGGTGAAGATGCTGGCTAACAAGATTAGGAGCCGTACATCTAATAATGATAACACTTAAACTTGCTTCGCTGTGTGAGTGCCTTTGGATTGCTTACTCGTGGGTTAAGCGAGTGAGTGATAATCGGCTGGGTTATGTTTGGTGTTAGTATCTAGTTGGTTCTTTACTCGATCTCATCCCTATCTTATAGACGAAAGTTGTAGCGTGTCTTCTGTAGATGGCTTAGTGTTGCTGCCGCTTCAGTCCACCAATCCTTTATATTTTGGGAGCCTTTGTATTGGTTCCAAGTGTGCTTTGCTTGCCAGGTAAATTCCATTACCTAACCCAATCTTTTTGTGCTGTTTTGCACTGAACAGTCAGCAGGTTTGAAGTCTGACGACGTTAGCTTGGGAATCCCTCCAGCTCGGCCTGGGCAGGGATTGGACGCCATGGTTATCTTCAGGACTCTTAGTCCAATTTGTATCTTTTCCGTAGACGGACACTAGTTTGCTTTCGCTGTGCTTTGTATCTTTGTAATGTACATGTTGTTTCTTGACTCATTTGAGTCGTTCTTGTATATATATTCTCTTTCTGTTGTTGTTGCGGATTCTTTCGTGAACTATTGTAATGTTATCACAAATCCACCCACATAACACGCATGTTTCGGCGTGCACGTTATGTCTGGTGGGCGTCCTAAGATCGTTATTATGCGGGTTTCGGCGGGATCGCTAAAATCCGCATGGTACCGATTTTGGGGCGTCACACCGTTGGTCTTTGATTTGACTTTGGTTTCGCTCTCTTAGAAAATTCCCAACAATCCTCGAGTCCTTGTCGACCTCCACCATAATTCCATGGCATTGTTTTGTCTGTCAAACATCGGTTCCATTTGGTGATTCCAAAATCCTTTCTATCTATCCTACTAAAGCCTCCACCGCAAAATTTTCTTGAAATAAATTTTAACAAGCTACCATGTGGTTCCCTCATACATATACATCACTCCTATGGAAAAATATTTCATAGTCCCATGCAATATTCCAAAATTAAACCATATTCTCGAATATGCCATTTTCGATCCAGAAATTTATCTAGACATCTTCCACTCATCCAGAAATTATGCAATTTTGGGAAGGTGCATGATTCCACCTCCTGAACATTTCACTCCATTGGCCCAACCTCATTTGAGCAATATTTGAGGTACTTCCTTTGTAATGCTCTTTTCATGCCTATTAGCAAATTCCAAAGGAACCCCTATTTTTTGTCTCCAAAAATTCTACACAAATTAGGGGATGACCCCTAGGCAGTATGTAGCCCATTTATGTAAAAATATTTGATACCTTGTGAAGGAAATGTTTGACTTTTTCTCTATGCAAGTTTCTGCCCTAAAACTCAAATGTTTTCAAAATCAAGTCAAATGATTTTTGTAGTGGGAGGAGAGTGCCTAGATGCAAGCCCTGGTAGTGCCTACCCCTCTGGACAAAGTCTTGTTCAAACCAAAAATTGTTTGCCTCTCCAAACAACCAGTTTCAAATTGGTCCAGTACTGTTTTTCAAAACTTTTAGTTGCACCAACTTGAGAATTTGCAAAAACTTTAGTCTACAAAGTTGTAGGAATTTCAATTTGGCATGAGGTGACATGATTAGTTTTTCCTCAGGAGCCCTGGGACGAGAGATTCATCTCGATGCCGAGATCGGCATGACCTGTGGCGTGGTCACCGCTGGCATGACCCAGCCAGGCGGCGCCGCCACTCTGCCGTCGACGCCGTTCAGCCCTCCCGTCCCGTTCCGTGCCAGCAAGTGACCCCTCTCCCTCGACCTCCCCCAGCCGCCCCTCCTCGCCAGCTCACCCCCCTCTACAGCGCCGCCGAGCTAGACGACGCACCGACGACACAGCGCTATCAAGCGCAAGACGACGCGCCGACACTACAGCACCGCCGCGGTCGGTGTGGCACCCCGCTCTGGCACATATTTCCAGAGAGGCGGTCGCCCCGTGCGCCAGCCCAAGATATCTGGCTGCACGTTACGACAATGCAACATAGCGGATATCATTACACAATCAGGCACATCAGTGCTACAAATGGTTTACAAGGCCATCAAGGAATGACGAAATATCAATCCCAGCATGGCACGATACAGAGTTTTAACTGGCAGCGGAAGACATATGAGAGGCTACGGCTTGGAGCGGCTCCACTCCACAGGTTCTGGCTGGGCTACTGATCCTAGCATGCTCTTGCTTCAAATCCTTACTAAGGTGGAAGATGAATCCTCGTCAAAACCTGGCCACAATCACAAGGCCCGTGAGTACATTAATATGCACTCAGCAAGAATCGCCACTCACCACAAACAATCCAACAATCATGCAACAAGATATACATTGGAAATAAAATCCTACAACATGGCAAGGTGTAATCTAGATACATGACATAAAAGTAGCATGGCATTGACAACCAAACATGTCATAAGCAAGCAACGGGGGTATCACCAGTACAGAGTCCAAGCCAGGTGGGGTTGGATCGTGCACCGGCAATCATACAACGAGCTTACCTGTGACGAGAAAACGGGGACACCAAGTGGGTACCAAATAATACCCAACATCACCTGTGATCACTGCTAGGCCCACTGGCCTCATCTTTCAACTCTGGGCATGCACGGTTGATGTGGGCTCTGGCCTAACTATAGGCTTCCCAACGCATCACACCGCCATCCCTAAACTTGGTTCACAATCACATCTCAAGGCAACATTCCCTGCATCATCTTATTTGTTCATTTAGTGAAATCCGGTTGTTCATCTTTCTTTCAAACAGAACTTATGTTTAACCTCCTGACTCGACAAAGACAATAGTGTGACCGACACTGAACTGTTGTTCCATAACCTTGGAACGAGGCTAGACATCCAGATTAGACACTCTCGAGAGGTTGCAATTACCACTCACCTAAGTGCACCACACTGAGCCGGTACTTTAGGACATCATCCCTAAGGCGAACTCAGCAAGACACACTCACCTGACCGTTCACGCTACCAAGACACTCCCTGTATAGCCACCGACATAACTCTATGCCTTATGCAGAAGTGAATCCGGCACGTCCCCAACAGATGAGCGACGCCTAGCTCCGGAACCTTCACAAGACTAGCCCCGACCAACTATGGTAACCGACTAGACTTGCCAAAAGGGTGGCGTCAAAGGAGGCTCAATAGGTTACGTAGGCCAAGGCCCGCCCATGTGAGCGACAGTGGCAGTGCTTTCGATGTTCAGATTAGTGGCACTATGGACTGACCCTATCGAAGTTTGGAGGGGTGTTTCATTTAATCAAGTTTCATCATAACCAGTCCAAACAACAGGGGATTAGTCCAACACAACAATCACAACAACAGAATCATATAACATCAAACAACAAGGCATTAGCAACATAACATTTGCAGGTATAGATATCAACATAACAATAATAATAATACCCGGGTGACGGTGGCGGGCAACCCGGCCGGTGTCACTCGGGGGTTAGTGTTCACAGGATAATAGCATAATATTTCAACGGATGACGGTGGCGGGAGACCCGGCCGGTGTCACCGTAAAAGAATGAACCGAAAAGCACTCATAAAAATGAGAGAGCATCCATTCCACTCAAGGGTTACCCCGACGTGGTGTCAGCAATCTCGGCAAAAGAACCACGGAAAAGTCGGCTCCCCAGCGTCGCAGTCCGGTTGGTCTATGCCAACCATATTTGGCGGAGGGGACAAGGCAACTAACTCTTTTGGCGAATGCCCCCAACCCCGAGGATCATAAGACGACATTCGTCCGCTCCTCACCTCGGCGAAGAGGAAAGAACCAAACAAAGCCCCGCAAACGCGAGACGCACTGTTGTAATAATTTCCCCCATTCCCTTGACTGAGGCGGGAGACCCGGCCATTGCCCCGAGAATGTGAGTGTTGCACAGATAAGCAATATAAAGTAGTGCAATAATATAACATGCAGTATGACAAATGCAGCAATACAATGCTCATATAAAAATGCAGACAATAAACAGACATGCAACGATAATAGCAGACAGATATATCAATAACAGAAGACAGACATACACCCGGCATGGTATTAAGCAATCAAACAAACAAGCATTGCAGGATGGCTCATAGCAAGGGTTAGCTTGCCTCTGGAGATGATCTTGGAATGGTTCGGGAGGTCTCGGACTCGTCGGGGTCGGAATCCCGGAGAACGCCTAATCCTCGGAACGATTAACGGAGTATTAAACAAGGGCAGTGAAACTAAATTGCTCCAAATATAGCAAGATTAGTATCACTGGTTAGACCTCGCCGAGATACAAATTTAGAAATTTGAATCGGCTAAATCGGAGCTACGGTTTAAAAACTATGGGCATTTGAATCACTCACCGGAAGGAAAAGGAAAGGATTTCCCAAAAAAAAAAACTGAACGGGCCGCTCCGTCGCGCGGCTTGGCCTTGCTGGGCCGAAACGGCCCATGGCGCCGCGCGCTGGGCTGGGTTGCTTGCGTATTCACGGGAATACGTTTCCACCGCGGGAAAGCGGAAAGCGCAGGATGCGCATCCACTTAAACGACGTGGCGGCTGGGCCACGCCGGGCCCGCCTGTCGGCGACGCAAGGGTGCCACGCTGGCAGCCCAGCTGGCCACCCTCTTCCTCGCGTCAGGGACGCACGGGAGGGAGCCCGATGTTGCGCGCCCCGGCACTGCCGGCCGCCGGAGCTGGCTGCCCCTGCTGCTTCCCCGCCTCCTACGCTGGCCGGCAACGCGGACGGACCCGTGGGGTCACGCCGCGGATGGTAAGATGCTGTGGAGGAGCAGGGAGGCCACTAGCACCATACATCGATGCTCGGGAGCCGAAAGCTCGCCGGCGGCGAACTGAGATGGTGCCGAGGCCACGGACCACCAAACTCGAAATGGTCTAGTCCGAGAGGTAGAGGGAAGCAAGAGGAACATCTCTGCAGGTTTAATCGAAGAATGGATTATCCTAAGGCTTGCCATGGTCGTTGGACCGCCGGCGGCGACCTCGGACGATTCAGAGCATCGCTCTGCCATTCCGCAACCAAACAGGCAGAGGCGTCTCAGGGGAGAAGAGGAGGAGGGGACACGGCGAGAGGGGGCTCGGGAGGCTGCTTATGTAGCCCGAGGGAGCGGAGGGCAAGGGACACGGGGTGGACGCCGTGGCGGCGCGTGGCCGGTGCTCCAGTGGTCACAGAAGGGGGAGGAGTGGATAGGAGCGATGCGCTGGAGCTACAGAAGCTAGCACGAGGTCTTACTGCTCGTGCGGCGCGGCGTCTAGCGCTTGGCGGTGGCGGGGCGGCGCTGACACGCGGCGGGCGGCGCCTAACTCCGGCCAAGAATTCAATGGGTGGGGTAGGGCGTCTCGGCGCGAGCCAGGGGAGCAGGAGGGGGGTGCGATCATGGCCAGGGTGCGGCGGAACCAAGGAACAGCAGAGGGGAGGTCGGAGGAACAGCGCGGCGTCGCTGCTGGGTTTGCCGATGCCGGTGGTGACCACGCTACTGGTCATGCCAACATCGTCATCAAGACGGTGCTCTCACCCTCAGGCTTTAGAGGAGAAACCAACCGCGTCACTTTGCGCCAAATGCAATTTCCAACAACCTTGCTGACCAAAGTTTTTGCAAACTTGCAAGTTGGGGCGACTACAAATTTCGAAAAACAGTACTGGCCTAATTTGGAATCTGCTGTTTGGAGGGGCAAACCATTTTTGGTTTGAGCAAGACTTGGCCCAGAGGTGTAGTATCTACCAGGGCTTTCACCTAGGTGCTCACTTCTCACTACAAAAATCAATGGGCTTGATTTTGAAAACAAAAGAGTTTTAGGGCAGAAACTTGCACAGGGAAAAATTCCAACATTTTCCCAACAAGGTGCCCAATATTTTTGCATAAAGGGGTTACAAACTGCTTAGGGGTCACTCCCTAATTTTCATAGAATTTTTGGAAACATAAAACTAGGGGTTCCTTTGGAAATTGAAAAAGGCAGGAAAAGGGCATTACAAAGGAAGTACCTCAAATATTGCTCAAATGAGGTTGGGACATTGGAGTGAAATGCTCAGGGGGTGAAATCATGCACCTTCCCAAGATTGCATAATTTCTGGATGAGTGGAAGGGGTCTAGATAATTTCTGGATCCGAAATGGCATTTTGGAGATTAATGTCTAGCTTGGAAATATTGCATTGGAGTATGCAATCTTTTTGCATGGGATGTCTTCATAAGGATATGGGAGTCCTCTGATATTTTTAGTGGAATTTATCTAGCTCTGGAAATAGGTTTCCCTTTTGTAGGTGGAGGAAAAGGTTTTAAATGGTTCGATAATTAGGGCTAGGGTTTTCGAGAGAAAACTTAAGCCACAAAATCATCACGGCATTGGAGAGGTTCATGGATCACCGGGGAAATTTTGAGAGAGCAATTCCAAAGTCAAATCATCCCCAAAAGATTTGAAGAAACATTTAGGAAAACAGAAAAAGTTTTTCAGGCGTCAGAAAACACCGCTAAATTTAGGTTCGAATTTTCGGGGTGTTACAGACCTTCCCCCCTTAAAAGGAATCTCGTCCTCGAGATTAAGGAGGTTATACAAGATAATTCTTGCATGATCCATTTATACCCTATTTAAAACTTTTTCTGCAAAATATTAGAGTTTATCATACAAGAGATTAGCACTCCACAAGATCTTATTTAAAACAGTATGATATTTCTACCATACCCAATGCATTTAAAAGATGGCGTGGCAGGGGCTCACTCAATCAATCAACATAGGATCTATCACCATGGTTAAAATTAAAGCTATGGTTTTGCTCAACTCAACACAAACATGGCAAGATCAACCAAAATCTACAACCAAACTATCAACCAATAACCAAAGATTTTTTTTTCTTGGGTAGAGAATTACTCACCATTTTCTAAAACCAATTTATTGAGGGATATCCTAATTATACCCCTTGCCTAGGGTTTTGTTTTAGAAAAGCTGTATAAACATTTTCATGTTTACACAGGTTTTAGAAAACCAGAAGGTTTCTTTTCAAAAGAAAATATCCGTGTCACCAATAATTGGTTCACGGACACTATGGGATAGGCCATTTCCCAAAATTATTTTGCAAAGATTTTCCCTAAAAGAAACACTGGAGAGATGAGGGGATGATTTTCCTGAGAAAGGGATAGAGGCACCCCGTGGCTATCGGCTTACTCGCTGACATGTGGGTCCAGGGTCCACCTGGCAGTCTCCTTCTTCCTTTCTCTCTTCTTCTTCCTCGCTCTCTCTCCCTCTGTACACGGCGGTTCCCAGTGCGCGGAGCACTCCACTGCGGCACTGCTGCGCGTGCGGTCCGTCGACGTCGCGGCCATCACGGCTTTGGGGAACATGTCCTCGATGGTTTCGCGCCACTGCTCGCGATTCTTTCTCTTTTCCCGCGTGCGGTGTCGAGAGGCGGCAGCTGAGCTCCGGCTACAAATCAAACATCTCCGAAATCCTTTCTTCTCGCATCGCGACCATGGGCTTCATTCGAGATTTCTTCAGAGCCTTTGTCGAGATCATGGAGGACGGGGACTTCCTCGAGCGTGTTGCTGCCTTTGTGCTCTTCGTGGTCTTGGTTCCGATGGTGGGAGCACTGTTGTTTGCGGCGGTGGTCCTCCTGACCATTGGTCTGTGCAACTGGTGGTCTGGCGCTGGTGGTGCTGCGGCGGCGGCGGAGGGGCAGGCTGCGGCGGAGGGGCAAGCTGCGGCGGTGGGGCAGGCGGCGCCGCCGGTTGCTGAGGTGGCCGCGCTTCCAGCTGGAGGTGAGCCAGCCGCTCGAGCCGTCCGTCGCCGTCGCGCGGCTCGCGACTCGGCTTCGGGTGAGCCAGGCTCATCTTCTAGCAACGCCACTGAGCTTGAGAGGGAGTAGGATTTCTGGGGTGCCTTTGCATCTGTACTGAGTTAGTTGTAGGGTTCCAGGTTGGAGCAGACCTTGTATCCTTTGTTCCTGCAATTTCCCTTCTGTATTGAACTTAGCAGATGTATCCAATTCGTCTTCTTTGCTGGATTGGGCAAGATCTATATCTCTGAATTTTCACAGCTGGGGCAGATCTGATCTTGCAGCACAGATAGGGTTGCAGAGATACTAGAATATCTTGCTAGATTGGGAAAAATCTATTTTTGAAAATAACACTGCATTTATGGTCCTAACCATTTGCAGTGGTAACATAACCAATCAACCATATAGGCTAAACACAACAAATAAGACACCCTACAAGAAATCCTTCTGTGTTTCAGCGAGTATAGACACTCATCATGCATTTTAAAGCTTGAGAGGTTACCGCTTGTGGAGAGCTCGGGCCCTTTCTTTAATATGCAGATTTCACAAGGTTCATATTGGGTGAGGAACCTTGCCAATGATGCATGTACGAGTTTGTTTTTCAAACCTATACACAAGCCAACATTAAGGAATCGGAACACCGTGGTTACCGTGTCTCATAAAATACTTCCACTTAATAGTTAAACTTGTGCAACACACACAAAGTAATTCACCTACTAGAAAATAATCCCATTCAAAGTTTGCATTAATTCACAGGGGGGTATATGCGTCTGGGTTCACATATACTGTCCCTGTTTTAGGTGATCTGTTGTTTCTTCGAAACCTTTAACTAAAAGAAAGGCATGATATTCCTTCATGTGTCAACCAAGTGGTCAACCAGGGGATAAGAACACCAAGTTTTATTTCGGCTGATTCGACATCAACCAAGAAAACAGACAACAAAACAGACTAGCTCATGGCTTCTCACCTACCAACGTACAAGCGTCACTCAGACTAAACAGGGGTTCTACTCTGCTGGATGGCCTCTGGCTCTGGGTGTAGGATGAGATAAGAACGCGGGATTCCTTTGCGGCATCCTGCTTCCAGAGAGTTTGGTTACTAAGGATAGCATGCGAGGGTGGGGATAAAAGGCAGCTAGGACTGGGGTCTCATATAAACTGGGTTGTGTCGATTCCTTCTCATGGAAGAAATCGGCGAGCCTCTCTCGGGGAATGGGACAAGTCCTACTGTACCATACTACTGACCGACACCAGCCATGCCGGTTAGGCGGAGATGGGTTAAATCCATCGGGCTCACTGTTGGGCAAAAGTAAGGCGGGGTTTTCCATGCTAGGGTAGTCTACAGCCAGCCTGGTGCTCTGATACCATGCTCTGTGGCACCCCGCTCTGGCACATATTTCCAGAGAGGCGGTCGCCCCGTGCGCCAGCCCAAGATATCTGGCCGCACGTTACGACAATGCAACATAGCGGATATCATTACACAATCAGGCACATCAGTGCTACAAATGGTTTACAAGGCCATCAAGGAATGACGAAATATCAATCCCAGCATGGCACGATACAGAGTTTTAACTGGCAGCGGAAGACATATGAGAGGCTACGGCTTGGAGCGGCTCCACTCCCCAGGTTCTGGCTGGGCTACTGATCCTAGCACGCTCTTACTTCAAATCCTTACTAAGGTGGAAGATGAATCCTCGTCAAAACCTGGCCACAATCACAAGGCCCGTGAGTACATTAATATGCACTCAGCAAGAATCGCCACTCACCACAAACAATCCAACAATCATGCAACAAGATATACATTGGAAATAAAATCCTACAACATGGCAAGGTGTAATCTAGATACATGACATAAAAGTAGCATGGCATTGACAACCAAACATGTCATAAGCAAGCAACGGGGGTATCACCAGTACAGAGTCCAAGCCAGGTGGGGTTGGATCGTGCACCGGCAATCATACAACGAGCTTACCTGTGACGAGAAAACGGGGACACCAAGTGGGTACCAAATAATACCCAACATCACCTGTGATCACTGCTAGGCCCACTGGCCTCATCTTTCAACTCTGGGCATGCACGGTTGATGTGGGCTCTGGCCTAACTATAGGCTTTCCAACGCATCACACCGCCATCCCTAAACTTGGTTCACAATCACATCTCAAGGCAACATTCCCTGCATCATCTTATTTGTTCATTTAGTGAAATCCGGTTGTTCATCTTTCTTTCAAACAGAACTTATGTTTAACCTCCTGACTCGACAAAGACAATAGTGTGACCGACACTGAACTGTTGTTCCATAACCTTGGAACGAGGCTAGACATCCAGATTAGACACTCTCGAGAGGTTGCAATTACCACTCACCTAAGTGCACCACACTGAGCCGGTACTTTAGGACATCATCCCTAAGGCGAACTCAGCAAGACACACTCACCTGACCGTTCACGCTACCAAGACACTCCCTGTATAGCCACCGACATAACTCTATGCCTTATGCAGAAGTGAATCCGGCACGTCCCCAACAGATGAGCGACGCCTAGCTCCGGAACCTTCACAAGACTAGCCCCGACCAACTATGGTAACCGACTAGACTTGCCAAAAGGGTGGCGTCAAAGGAGGCTCAATAGGTTACGTAGGCCAAGGCCCGCCCATGTGAGCGACAGTGGCAGTGCTTTCGATGTTCAGATTAGTGGCACTATGGACTGACCCTATCGAAGTTTGGAGGGGTGTTTCATTTAATCAAGTTTCATCATAACCAGTCCAAACAACAGGGGATTAGTCCAACACAACAATCACAACAACAGAATCATATAACATCAAACAACAAGGCATTAGCAACATAACATTTGCAGGTATAGATATCAACATAACAATAATAATAATACCCGGGTGACGGTGGCGGGCAACCCGGCCGGTGTCACTCGGGGGTTAGTGTTCACAGGATAATAGCATAATATTTCAACGGATGACGGTGGCGGGAGACCCGGCCGGTGTCACCGTAAAAGAATGAACCGAAAAGCACTCATAAAAATGAGAGAGCATCCATTCCACTCAAGGGTTACCCCGACGTGGTGTCAGCAATCTCGGCAAAAGAACCACGGAAAAGTCGGCTCCCCAGCGTCGCAGTCCGGTTGGTCTATGCCAACCATATTTGGCGGAGGGGACAAGGCAACTAACTCTTTTGGCGAATGCCCCCAACCCCGAGGATCATAAGACGACATTCGTCCGCTCCTCACCTCGGCGAAGAGGAAAGAACCAAACAAAGCCCCGCAAACGCGAGACGCACTGTTGTAATAATTTCCCCCATTCCCTTGACTGAGGCGGGAGACCCGGCCATTGCCCCGAGAATGTGAGTGTTGCACAGATAAGCAATATAAAGTAGTGCAATAATATAACATGCAGTATGACAAATGCAGCAATACAATGCTCATATAAAAATGCAGACAATAAACAGACATGCAACGATAATAGCAGACAGATATATCAATAACAGAAGACAGACATACACCCGGCATGGTATTAAGCAATCAAACAAACAAGCATTGCAGGATGGCTCATAGCAAGGGTTAGCTTGCCTCTGGAGATGATCTTGGAATGGTTCGGGAGGTCTCGGACTCGTCGGGGTCGGAATCCCGGAGAACGCCTAATCCTCGGAACGATTAACGGAGTATTAAACAAGGGCAGTGAAACTAAATTTCTCCAAATATAGCAAGATTAGTATCACTGGTTAGACCTCGCCGAGATACAAATTTAGAAATTTGAATCGGCTAAATCGGAGCTACGGTTTAAAAACTATGGGCATTTGAATCACTCACCGGAAGGAAAAGGAAAGGATTTCCCAAAAAAAAAAAACTGAACGGGCCGCTCCGTCGCGCGGCTTGGCCTTGCTGGGCCGAAACGGCCCATGGCGCCGCGCGCTGGGCTGGGTTGCTTGCGTATTCACGGGAATACGTTTCCACCGTGGGAAAGCGGAAAGCGCAGGATGCGCATCCACTTAAACGACGTGGCGGTTGGGCCACGCCGGGCCCGCCTGTCGGCGACGCAAGGGTGCCACGCTGGCAGCCCAGCTGGCCACCCTCTTCCTCGCGTCAGGGACGCACGGGAGGGAGCCCGATGTTGCGCGCCCCGGCACTGCCGGCCGCCGGAGCTGGCTGCCCCTGCTGCTTCCCCGCCTCCTACGCTGGCCGGCAACGCGGACGGACCCGTGGGGTCACGCCGCGGATGGTAAGATGCTGTGGAGGAGCAGGGAGGCCACTAGCACCATACATCGATGCTCGGGAGCCGAAAGCTCGCCGGCGGCGAACTGAGATGGTGCCGAGGCCACGGACCACCAAACTCGAAATGGTCTAGTCCGAGAGGTAGAGGGAAGCAAGAGGAACATCTCTGCAGGTTTAATCGAAGAATGGATTATCCTAAGGCTTGCCATGGTCGTTGGACCGCCGGCGGCGACCTCGGACGATTCAGAGCATCGCTCTGCCATTCCGCAACCAAACGGGCAGAGGCGTCTCAGGGGAGAAGAGGAGGAGGGGACACGGCGAGAGGGGGCTCGGGAGGCTGCTTATGTAGCCCGAGGGAGCGGAGGGCAAGGGACACGGGGTGGACGCCGTGGCGGCGCGTGGCCGGTGCTCCAGTGGTCACAGAAGGGGGAGGAGTGGATAGGAGCGATGCGCTGGAGCTACAGAAGCTAGCACGAGGTCTTACTGCTCGTGCGGCGCGGCGTCTAGCGCTTGGCGGTGGCGGGGCGGCGCTGACACGCGGCGGGCGGCGCCTAACTCCGGCCAAGAATTCAATGGGTGGGGTAGGGCGTCTCGGCGCGAGCCAGGGGAGCAGGAGGGGGGTGCGATCATGGCCAGGGTGCGGCGAAACCAAGGAACAGCAGAGGGGAGGTCGGAGGAACAGCGCGGCGTCGCTGCTGGGTTTGCCGATGCCGGTGGTGACCACGCTACTGGTCATGCCAACATCGTCATCAAGACGGTGCTCTCACCCTCAGGCTTTAGAGGAGAAACCAACCGCGTCACTTTGCGCCAAATGCAATTTCCAACAACCTTGCTGACCAAAGTTTTTGCAAACTTGCAAGTTGGGGCGACTACAAATTTCGAAAAACAGTACTGGCCTAATTTGGAATCTGCTGTTTGGAGGGGCAAACCATTTTTGGTTTGAGCAAGACTTGGCCCAGAGGTGTAGTATCTACCAGGGCTTTCACCTAGGTGCTCACTTCTCACTACAAAAATCAATGGGCTTGATTTTGAAAACAAAAGAGTTTTAGGGCAGAAACTTGCACAGGGAAAAATTCCAACATTTTCCCAACAAGGTGCCCAATATTTTTGCATAAAGGGGTTACAAACTGCTTAGGGGTCACTCCCTAATTTTCATAGAATTTTTGGAAACATAAAACTAGGGGTTCCTTTGGAAATTGAAAAAGGCAGGAAAAGGGCATTACAAAGGAAGTACCTCAAATATTGCTCAAATGAGGTTGGGACATTGGAGTGAAATGCTCAGGGGGTGAAATCATGCACCTTCCCAAGATTGCATAATTTCTGGATGAGTGGAAGGGGTCTAGATAATTTCTGGATCCGAAATGGCATTTTGGAGATTAATGTCTAGCTTGGAAATATTGCATTGGAGTATGCAATCTTTTTGCATGGGATGTCTTCATAAGGATATGGGAGTCCTCTGATATTTTTAGTGGAATTTATCTAGCTCTGGAAATAGGTTTCCCTTTTGTAGGTGGAGGAAAAGGTTTTAAATGGTTCGATAATTAGGGCTAGGGTTTTCGAGAGAAAACTTAAGCCACAAAATCATCACGGCATTGGAGAGGTTCATGGATCACCGGGGAAATTTTGAGAGAGCAATTCCAAAGTCAAATCATCCCCAAAAGATTTGAAGAAACATTTAGGAAAACAGAAAAAGTTTTTCAGGCGTCAGAAAACACCGCTAAATTTAGGTTCGAATTTTCGGGGTGTTACAGACCTTCCCCCCTTAAAAGGAATCTCGTCCTCGAGATTAAGGAGGTTATACAAGATAATTCTTGCATGATCCATTTATACCCTATTTAAAACTTTTTCTGCAAAATATTAGAGTTTATCATACAAGAGATTAGCACTCCACAAGATCTTATTTAAAACAGTATGATATTTCTACCATACCCAATGCATTTAAAAGATGGCGTGGCAGGGGCTCACTCAATCAATCAACATAGGATCTATCACCATGGTTAAAATCAAAGCTATGGTTTTGCTCAACTCAACACAAACATGGCAAGATCAACCAAAATCTACAACCAAACTATCAACCAATAACCAAAGATTTTTTTTTTCTTGGGTAGAGAATTACTCACCATTTTCTAAAACCAATTTATTGAGGGATATCCTAATTATACCCCTTGCCTAGGGTTTTGTTTTAGAAAAGCTGTATAAACATTTTCATGTTTACACAGGTTTTAGAAAACCAGAAGGTTTCTTTTCAAAAGAAAATATCCGTGTCACCAATAATTGGTTCACGGACACTATGGGATAGGCCATTTCCCAAAATTATTTTGCAAAGATTTTCCCTAAAAGAAACACTGGAGAGATGAGGGGATGATTTTCCTGAGAAAGGGATAGAGGCACCCCGTGGCTATCGGCTTACTCGCTGACATGTGGGTCCAGGGTCCACCTGGCAGTCTCCTTCTTCCTTTCTCTCTTCTTCTTCCTCGCTCTCTCTCCCTCTGTACACGGCGGTTCCCAGTGCGCGGAGCACTCCACTGCGGCACTGCTCCTTGCTATGAGGCAAGCTAACCCCTTGCTATGAGCAGTCCCGCAATGTTGTTTGTTATTTGCTTATTGACATGCCGAGTGTTTATATTTGTGTGCGTTCGGTATATATTATGTCGGTCTGCTATTGTTGTGTTCAATATATTACTTCGAATATTGCTCCTGCCATGTTTCATTCATCATCACTGTGTGCATTAGAATGACGTGTGAATTATTTGTGCGCCCCGCACTTTCGTGGCTTTGTCGAACCCTATAACTAAACAACTGTAAAATATGCGTTCCTATGAGTGTTTGTTTCTTCTCCTTCACCGAGGTGAGGAGCGGACGAATGTCGTCTTATGATCCTCGGAGTTGGGGGCATTTGCCAAAAGAGTTATTTGCTTCTTCTCCCTCCGTCAAACGTGGTTGGCGTCAGCCCACCTGGACTGCGACGCTTGGGACATTTGCTTTCCATTTGGTTCTTTTTGCCAAGATTGCTGACACCACGTCGGGTTAATCCTTGAGTGGAACGGATGCTTTCTTTCTTATGAGTGCTTTTTGGTTCATTTTGGAGACTACATGCCCTACTAAGTTTGGTAGTTGATATATGATGGCGCTGGTCGGCGGAATCGCCTCCGTAGTCACCCGATCAATGCCAACAACCTGTGTTATATTTGGTAGTTGATATGTGATGGCGCTGGTCGGCGGAATCGCCGCCGTAGTCACCCGATCGACGCCAACAACCTGTGCTAACTTTTGTATTGATCTGCGATGGCGCTGGTCGGAGGTAGCTCCGCCGTAGTCACCCGGTCAATACAAACAACCTATTGTTTGAGATATTATGTTGCTAATGTCTTGATGTTTGATGATATATATTATTATGATATTGTGATTGTTGTGTTGGACTAATCTTCTGTTGTTTGGACTTGTTATGATGAAATTTGATTTAAATGAAACACCCCTCCAAACATCGATAGGGTCAGTCCATAGTGCCACTAATCTGAACATTGAAAGCACTACCACTGTCGCTCATATGGGCGGGCCTTGACCTACGTATCCTATTGGGCCTCCTTTGATGCTGCCATTTTGGCAAGACTAGTCGGTTACCTTTGTGGTCGGGGCTAGTCTTGCGAAGGTTCCGGAGCTAGGCGTTGCTCATGGGTTGGGGACGTGCCGGATTCACTTCGTCATAAGACATAGAGTTATGTCGGTAGCTATACATGGAGTGTCTTGGTAGCGTGAACGGTCATGTACGTGTATCAGGTCGTGTTAAGGAAGAGTTCCTAAAGTACCGGCTATATGGTGCACCTAGATGGATGGAAACTGCAACCTCTCGAGAGTGTCAAATCTGGATGTCTAGCCTCGTTCCAAGGTTATGGAACAACAGTTCAGTGTCGGTCACACTATTTTCTTTGTCGAGTCAGGAGGTTAAACATAAGTTCTGTTTGAAAGAAAGATGAACAACCTGATTTCACTAAATGAACAATAAGATGATGCAGGGAATGTTACTTGAGCTGTCGATGGTTACCGTGTTTAGGGATGACGGTGTGATCGTTGGAAGCCTAGAGTTAGGCCTGAGCCAACATCAACAGTGCATGCCCAGAGTGGAAACACGAGGCCAGTGGGCCTAGCAGTGATCACAGGTGCTGTTGTGTATTATTTGGTACCAAATGGTACACTCGTTTACTCGTCACAGGTAAGCCCTTTGTATGATTGCCGGTGCACGATCCAACCCCACCTGGGTTGGACTCTGTACTGGTGATACCCCCGTTGCTTGCTTATGACATGTTTGGTTATCAATGCCATGCTATTTTTATGTCATGTATCTAGAGTACACTTGCCATGTTGTAGGAGTTTATTTCCAATATATATCTTGCTGCATGATTGTTGGATTGTTTGTAGTGAGTGGCGATTCTTGCTGAGTGCATACAAATGTACTCACGGGCCTTGTGTTTGTGGCCAGATATTGGCGCGGATTCATCTTCTACCTTAGCCAGAAGGGGAGCAAGAGCGTGCTAGGATCAGTAGCCCGGCCAGATGCCTGTGGAGTGGAGCCGCTCCAAGCCGTTGCCTCATTTATGTCTTCCACTGTCAGTTAAAACTCTGAGTTGGGCCATGCTTGGCTTGACTTTCGGTCATGCCATGATGGCCTTGTAAACCCTTTTGTAGCACTTTGTGCCTGATTGTGTAATGATTTCCGCTATGTTGCATTGTCGTAACGTGCGGCCAGATATCTTGGGCTAGCGCACGAGGCGACCGTCTCTCTGGAAATATGTGCCAGAGCGGGGTGCCACAACCAAAAAGGGCAGCTTACCGAGGTAAGGACATAGAAGGGTATGCTCGGCGCGAAGCGCATAGTTTACTTGCTGAATGAATAAGTTCATTACAAAACGAGCCACTGTGGGCATGGAGACCCTCATGAGGAGGAGTCTCATTGAGGCTGTAGTGGCTGCGTGGCACCCACAAGAATCAAAAGATGCCGCCGTGATGAGCATGGGGCCCCACATGACGTGGCCTGGAGCTCTCGCGGCCTCGTGGCATCGCTAGTGAGAAACTCCAGTAAAACCCTCCTGAAGAGGAAATCTCGGCGACGTTTTTACCGTGGCGTCACGGGTCACTAGTACAGAACGACACATCGGAAACGGGCCAAAAACCCCTTCGGCAACGGAGAAAGGGTCCGTGTCCCCGCCCCTGTCACTAATGTGAAGCCTCACAATGGCAACGGAGGAGATAAACCGTTTCTGATGTATTTAACATTAGACACGGAGTTTTGCTAATAACCGTTTCTAATAAGGGTTACAGGAAAACAAAAAAAAACACGGTGACGGGCTGTGCCGTCGATGGAGCCCCGCTCCATGCGACTAGACGGCCGCCCGGTCGTCACCGTATTCCTGTACGCCCTGCTTTACAAAAGTTCATCAGTGCGCGTGGCTGGAGCTCTGCTCCTATGTCTTCACGGCCGCCAGATGAACATCTACTATCTTTCCTGCTGCGCAAAATGTACTGCTCCTGGTGACGGCACCGTGTATGGAGCCCCGCTCCTAGGTCTTCACGGCAGCAGCATCGTCACCAAGCATCCACCAAGCCCTTGAAACAACGAATATTCTTTGTTAAAAACAACAAACAAAGCTAATAAACAGAGCCAATAAGCAGTAAACAAAGCAAACCGAGCTAAATACATAGCTGAAGAGCTAACTAACAGAGCAACCCAAGCTAAATAAGTAGCTAACATAGCAAATACATAGCTGAACAGAGCTAACTAACAGAGCAACCCGAGCTAAATAAGTAGCAAACATAGCAAATACATAGCTGAACAGAGCTAACTAACAGAGCAAACCGAGCTAAATAAGTAGCTAACATAGCAAATACATAGCCAAACAAAGCAAACCGAGCTAAATAAGTAGCTAACATAGCAAATACATAGCTGAACAGAGCAAACCGAGCTAAATAAGTAGCTAACATAGCAAATACATAGCTAAACAAAGCAAACCGAGCTAAATAAGTAGCTAACATAGCAAATACATAGCTTAACAGAGCTAACTAACAGAGCAAACTGAGCTAAATAAGTAGTTAACATAGCAAATACATAGCTAAACAAAGCAAACCGAGCTAAATAAGTAGCTAACATAGCAAATACATAGCTGAACAGAGCTAACTAACAGAGCAAACTGAGCTAAATAAGTAGCTAACATAGCAAATACATAGCTAAACAAAGCAAACCGAGCTAAATAAGTAGCTAACATAGCAAATACATAGCTGAACAGAGCTAACTAACAGAGCAAACTGAGCTAAATAAGTAGCTAACATAGCAAATACATGGCTAAACAAAGCAAACCGAGCTAAATAAGTAGCTAACATAGCAAATACATAGCTGAACAGAGCTAACTAACAGAGCAAACCGAGCTAAATAAGTAACTAACAGAGCGGTCATTTACCTTAGGCGAGGCGGGGTCGCTTTCCGTCGCGGATTGCGTCCCAGGCGTCGGCGTCGACGCCGGAGCCACTGCCAGAGGAGACGTCAGAGGAGACCTCATCCTGCTCGAACACCGGAGCGTCCTCCTCCTCCTCCTCCTCCTCATCCTCCTCCTCCGCCGCCGCCACCGCTGCCGCCGCCGCATCTGGCCCAGGGCCCTGGCCAGGGAGAAGAGAGCGGTCTATGGCCGCCCGGAGCCGCGTCTGGAACAACGCCTCCTCGGCGGCTTCTATCGCGTGCTCGGTGGCGGAGATGCGGATAGCTCTCTGCATCGCAGACGCCCGAATGACACCCTCGGCGCGCTCGCGCTCAAAGGAGGGGCGAGAGAGGAGGAGACCGACCTCCGGATCCTCGTCCTCATCGTCCGAGGAGGACGATGAGGACGAGATCCGGGCGTCGGTGGCCGCCGCCGCCGTGGATCCGGATGGGATTTGACGGCTCAGAATGAACTCGCGACCGCAGTCGCCGGGGATCTCGCCCCAGTTGTAGGGGAGATCCGGGCTGCGCCTCGGAGGGTGGGAGGTGGAAGATGCTCCATCCTGACTTCTGTCGGCGCCGGAGGGGTTCGCCATTGATGGGTGAAGTAGGAGGAGAGCGTGTGCGGCTAGGGTTAGGAACTGGGGAGAGTGAGACTGAAACTGAGAGTGAGATACAGTACTGGAGTGGGAGATATTAATACCGGCACCGCTTAATGTGCCTTCACATGGGAAACGGAGATAGAACGATCTCCGTTTCTGATGTGGAAATATCAGCAACGGAGATATTCTTTCCTCCGTTGCCTATATATGAGCAACGGAGATCTTTTCAGCCTCTGTTACCATTGTGTCGGGCCCATCGACGCGCGCACACTCGCGGAAGCGCGCGGAGCTCATTTTTCCGTTGCCTAACTCTTGCCGTTGCCATAGAGGGGTATCCGATGTGTCGTTCTGTACTAGTGGGTAGAACTTGCGGAGGTGCTGGATGTTCCATTTGTTTTGAACCGGGATGCCATCTTCGGTCTCCAGCCGTGCTGCCCTTGGGCGGGCAACGTGGATGACCCTGAAGGGGCCCTCCCACATAGGTGAGAGTTGTGCAGTCCTTCCCTGGAAAGGATCCTCCAGAGTACCAGATCGCCTGTCTCGAGCGCGCGAGGATGAATGTGGCGGCTGCGGTAGCGTGGCATGGCCTGCTGGTATTTGGCCGCATGGATCTTGACTTGGTGCCTTGCCTCCTCAAGCAGCACGAGGTCTTATTCCCTTAGCTTGTCCTGGTTGGCCTTGTTGAAAGCCAGCACTCTGGGTGACCCGTGCTTGAGCTCGGCGGGAAGAACAGCTTCCGCCCCGTAGACCAGGGAGAATGGTGTCTCGCTCGTGGGCTTGGTTGCCATTGTGTGGATGGACCACAGGACAGATGGGAGTTCATCGATCCATCCCCTGCCACTGGCCTTGAGCTTTCTCTTGAAACTTCGTGTCTTGAGGCCTCGTAGTACCTCGGCGTTAGCCCTCTCTGCCTGGCCATTGCTCCGTGTGTGGGCAACCGAGGCGTAACAGATTCTTGTGCCGAGGTTGGCGCAGTAGGACTTGAATAAGCCGCTCGTGAACTAGGATCCGTTGTCCGTGATGATGCGGTTGGGGATGCCGAATCGGCATACCAGGCCCTTGATGAACTTGACTGCCGATCTTGCCGGGTTTGTGCACACTGGCTTCGCCTCCGCCCACTTGGTGATTTTGTCGATGGCGACGTAGGGGTACCGGTAACTGCCCACCGCTCGAGGGAAAGGTCCCAAGATGTCCAGCCCCAGACCACGAAAGGCCATGAGAGAGGGATGGTCTGCAGTGTTTCGGCCGGCTGGTGGATCTGCTTTGCGTGGAATTGACATGCCTCGCAGGACTTGGCAAGCTCCGTAGCGTCCTCCAGAGCAGAGGGCCAGTAGAAACCGCTACAGAAAGGCTTTCCCGCCAGGGTGCGTGATGAGGAGTGATGGCCGCAATCGCCATGGATGTCTGAGAGGAGCTCGCGCCCATCCTCGGCTGACACACATCACAGCGCAACTCCGTTGGGGCGGTTGCAATATAAGATACCGTCCAGCGGGTAGTAGTTCTTGGCCTTTCCGCCTCAACGTCATCCTCTGGGAGCACTCTGCTCTCCGTGTAACCCTGGATCTCATGGCGCCAATCGTCATCCTGAGGAGCTGTCGTGAGCAATAGGTAAGCCGATGTTATGCCAACGTTGGGCGCGCCCGTTGCGGGTGGTGGTGGCAATTCTTCCTCAGGAGGCGCATCTCCACCAGGTGGTGGGGACGCGGATGGCTTCGTGAGTCTTTCTTCGAAGACACCCGGGGTTGCGGCTCACGACGCGTGGCTCGTTTGGCGATGTCGTCGGCCTCTTGGTTGTCGCCACGCACGATGTGGGCTAGCTCCATGCCGAGGAACCTCTTCTCCAGTTTGCGTACCTCCTCAAGATAAGCGGCCATGTGATCATCCTTGGCATGGTAGCTTTTGTTGGAGAAGTTGACGAGGAGCTGGGAATCCCCTTGGACAATCACTCGCCTGATCCCCAGAGCAATTGCTGCCCGGATTCCTGCGAGGAGTCCCTCGTATTCAGCAATGTTGTTGGAGACCTTGTCGGTGTGCTTGAAGCAGAGCTCTACATCATAGAAGAGCTTGTCTCCTGTGGGCGACGTGAGCACGACGCCAGCCCCCGCGCCATTCCGCGAGTACGCGCCGTCGAAGTGTATCATCCAGAGGCCTGGAGCCACCTTCCCCGGACGGAGGGTTTCTTCTTCTCGATCTTCTTCGGGAGGCTCCGCCCGTTCCACCATGAAATCCGCCAGCACCGCTCCCTTGATGGTTCTGGTGGTGTGGAAGTCTAGCTCGAAAGGCTGCAGCTCGATTCCCCACCCAGCTACCCTGTCTGTCGCGTTGGAGTTGCGCAAGATTTGCTCCAGGGGAAAGGACGAGAGGACCTTGATGGGATGCCCTTGGAAGTAGTGACACCGCTTCCTAGAGGCCATGAGGAGGGTGAAAAGCAGCTTCTGTTGCAGCGGGTAACGTTTGCGGGCGTCCCGCAGCACGGTGCTGATGTAGTAGACCGGATGCTCGACGAGGTGTGTGTGCGGTGCCGCTCCTAGAGGCTCTTCTGGCGCTCCTGGGCTTGCCTCGGCAGGAGTCCCCACTGGCTCGAGACCGGCACCCATGGGCAGGAAGCCCCCTGCCGAGGCAGTGGGCTGGTCGCCTCCTGAGGGTTGCTTAGGACCTGCAGTACTTGCAGGGTTCACGATGGACTCCTCGCGCTCCGCCACTCACTAGTAGGGAAAAGCCTACTGCTGGCGGGCGCTTTTTGGCTACCGCTGGCGAACTAGCGTCCGCCAGTATAGCCTAGCCAGTGGTAATGCGTACCACTAGCGAAGCTGGCGCCCACCAGCGGTACGAAAACGTACCACTGGCGAACAAAACCCTGCCCGCCAGTGCTAGTTTCTAGCAGCGTTGGCGACGCGCCGCGCCCGCCAGCGGTAGCTACTCCGCTCGCCAGCGGTCGTATTTCAGGGTAAAACCGCGTTCGCCAGCGGTATATTTTTTTCTAGAAATTATATTCCAGCAGTATATACAAGTATATATATCAGCAGTATATGTATAGGCAGCAGAAACAGTATAAATACATGATTAAGAAGTACAAACTGAAAAGTTATACAAGTGTTCGACCGAATGTATCATACAAATACATCTCACGATGGAGAGTCGGTAGTTTAAATCGCAAGGTTTGAAAAAGAAGTAGTCATCGAAATTAGAATCACGTAGAAGCTAGTGAACCGCACAATGACGAGGAGAAGGAGATCACAATGAAATATTCGATAATTCTTCCTCTCTTCCGGCCGCTAGCTAGCACATGGTTGATCTCGAGTAGCTCCTGTCTCCTCCTTACTCATTCTTCATCTCTATACACAAGACAGATAAAAACGTTAGGCAACGAATTTGGGTGAACAAAGATGTAAATTAGACACAAATAAAGTACGGCCAACTCAAAAGCATGCCTCATATATACTTAGATTGGACACACATATTATAGAGACGACGCTAGTGAGCCAAGTAGGATGCACAAGATGTGGACTCGTGCATATCACAAGGCTCACTGGCCCCGCCTCCAGATCACACGGTGTCACAACATTTTAATCATCGGCATTGTAAGAAGGAAGACAAAACAAGATTTAAAAAAGATTTATGCCTCATACTTAGAATATTGGACACACAAGCAACCCTGAGAGCTTTGTTGAACCAAGTAGGATGCACACAGCTTATATTTGTGCATATCACAAGGTTCAACAAACTCTCAGGGTATCACGTAGTGCGCCACATCATTTTAATCATCGGCATTCTTGAAATGAAGTAGGGTCAACTAAAAAGCATGCCTCATACTTAGACTGGACACACAAATTCAGAGACGGGGTTAGTGAGATCCAGTACGATGCAGAAGATTTGTACTCGGGCATATTACAAGTCTCACTAACCCCGCCTCTTGATCACATAGTGCCACATCATTTTAATCATCGACATTGTAAGTAGAAGACAAGACAAAAATAAAAAGAGTTCACAATCTAAAAGGAGGTCACACATGTCACACAAGTTCAACGACTTTGAAACTAGAGCTAGGCATGCAAGTTAATTAAATAGCCAGACAACACACCGTTGTCATTAAATTCTTGGGTGGCTTCGACTCCTTCGACTTCGGCGGGAATTCGAGAGAACCATCTAGCGTGTTGAATGGCCTGATGTCCTATGCGTCTTTCTATCTCGTTCTTTGTCGGTGGTTTAAGATAGAACACCCCATCGCAGTGGGTGAGATCATTTTCGATTATTTGCAAAATCGTCATCTGGATGCGAACAAACTCTTTCCTGACTGCAGCATCAGTGGCCACCGCCTTTTGCTTGGCCCATTGCTCAATAGCAGATGGATATTGTACTCGTTGTTTCTCCCGTATGAACTCCCGTATTTGAAGGATGAGGTACCAGGCGTCAGTCATACTGCCTGGTGCCTGCTTGATGCCGGCGACCTCTGTCGTGTGGCTGAGTACTTTCTTGCCTCGCTTTTCGATTAATCTTCTCATGATGCCTTCATCTAAATAGTAGTTGTTGAGAGCCTCATCCAGAACATCCTTGATGCCGTTGTAGTCTTTCGTCTTCTCTTCACTCCCCGAGTCGAGATATAGGGCATACGAGTCTCTCGGGAAGAGAACGATGAGGGTGCCGTATTGGTTATTGTGGGAAACAGTTCAAATAGAGACCATCATCTTCAAATTAACGATGGAAATCTACGAAAGAATGTTATGACGGCTAGCAAATGACTTACTCGGGAAATCTGGAAAGTAAGGCAGGAGAAAGATTTCTTTGGTACAATACTTTCTCATGAAAACTTCGAGGTACTTTATCGTGCGAGTCTTACCCGAAGGGGTGTTCACGAAGCACTCTTGCATGTAGTAGGGGTCGACTATCATGACGTTCGAGGTATTCTCTCTAATGAGTTGCTGCGCCAAACTGAGCACAAATAGCCGGACCATGGATGGGGGAGCGGTTTCATGTGGAACATGTCGAAGATGTCACTATATCTCACGAAGAAGACGTCCCCGGGATATATATCGACAAAGCCCATGCCCTTTGGTACCTTCCCCGGGAAAAGCGGGTATGATGGATTGTTCTCTTTGATAAGTTTCTCCTCCAAGAAATGAACTTTAGCATGGATACTTTTCATTTCCGGCGGTAGGTAGCGAGCATATGTTGCGGTAGCATCGGTTTGGCCAACTCATGGAACCGATGCCAGTTGGGGATGGTTACCTTGTCACATACCCGTTTCGGGATCTTATCTCCCGGCACCGGCTGGCTGTTGGAGGCACCAATGCCAGTTTTCTTAGTTCTTTTCTTTCCCGCCGTCTTCTTAGGCTCCTTGGGCTCGAACGCCTCTTTCAGGGTATCATGGAGTGTGCCCTGGCTGAGTCCGGCTGGCGCATCAGCTTCTGGCGTTGGTTGAGAACTGAATAGACGCTTCGAGCACGAATGCTTCTCCCTTAGATCAGGCACGTGAGAATGCATTAGATCATGGTCAGGCTGGTCAAGAGGACTGTCATTGAGGTAGTACTCCATGGGGTCCTCCGGCTCTCACAGGTGGAGCCAACCCGTCGACCGGTGTTTGTTGTGGGGTGGTTCTAACAGGGTCAAAACGAATCAGTGATTTTGGCCATGTCATGGGCCACGGCAGGCATTCTTCGAGGTTGTACTCCTTTTCGGTATTGGGGGGTTGAGCCGGAGGATCAAAATATCCGCAACCCGGCAACACCCGAGCCAATGCAACCCTAAACACACCATCAGGCATAGGCACTGTGTGCAACATGCGGTTAAGTGGTGTCACGATACTTGCCTTCGCCACATCCTTGAGCTCACTGTTCACACATAATAGCAATGTGCATGGTACGTCGTCCTCTTGCGAAAACATGTAAGGCGTCAGGTGCCACCAATGAAGTATATAAAACTTCTCGAGACTTTTGCGACGCTTAATTACCTTGAGAGCGTTGAGCTCGGCTAATGGCGTGACTTTTGGAGCCGGCGTGCCAGATATGGAAGGGCTGCTACGAGGCGCGTTGTCAGCCGACGATCCATCGTCCCTTCCATGTGCGTTGATCACGGGGACAATAGGCGACACATTGTGTGATCCATGGCTGGCCTCGATGTTGATCATGGGGAGAGGCCCTTTTTTGCCTCCTTCCCACCAAGCTGCCATCGACTCCATCATGCTAGGAATGAGGGAGTTGACCGTACTTACCACTTCGGTTTGGATGGACGACTGCATTTTTGCGTTCACGGTCTCCAATTCCCGCCTGAGATCCATCCCCGTGAGCTTCTTCCTCTCCTTTTGCTACTCCCTGGTTTCGGCGCCGTAGTAAAATTCATGTTTGTAACTGGTTCCGGCGCCGACCACACGGCCACGATGCGGCGCACGTGACACCGGCATATCCTTTGCCGTGTTCAGTGCCCTGTTAAAAGGGGTGTCCCAGGGCCTTCGTCTCCGACCCTTGGGTTGAGGAGCCTTCTTGAGATCCATCAGCTTTTCATGCTTTCTCTACTTCCTCCAGAATATTCTCCTGAAGAAACTTCACCTTCGCATTATTGAGAAGTTGTCCCTCAGATTTGGGATTTTCCTTGTAATGCGCCCTGATAAATTTTCTTGCCTGCGGGTCGGTGATCTTGTCGTAGATAGAAGGCCCTGACCTATTTTCATCCTCCTTTTTCCAAACTGGGTCCTTTCTGGGGTACCACCGCTTCCGAGAGTGTGGGGAGCTACGTTCTTGTCATGCATATCTTTCCCCACACCCTTAGCGCCTTCTTTTCAGGTTTGGCTTCGTTGGCCTGGAAAAACGCAAAGTCATCTTCCGAAATGTTTTGATACGCCTTGTGGATCTCAGCGTAATCGGCACCCTCTTCAATCATGTCCCTCACAGCTGATCTCCAAGTACTCAAGGCTTTGCTGAACTTGTCGAGGGCATATTTGTTTACCAGATTCTTCGTGAGACTTAGGTCATTGTAGTCCCCCTGGAACAGGTATCATGCGTGTAGCTTGCCAATGAGGAAGTCGGCCACAGGTCGTTTGTTTTTTCTTCTTATGTGCTCGTCATTGAGATTGGCAATGTCTCGGACGATGCATCCCAAGTTGTTGCCGTACCCTTTTGCGAGCTTTACCGGCTTTGTAGGACGACCGCTGGTGGGGTCCACCTCCGTGAATTCTTCTCGCCCGGTGGGGAGCATGTTTTGGCGTCTCTCCTTACGTCGACATTTGGCTTCGCTACCAGACGTCTCGGTGCCTGTTTGGACGCTGCCACTTGTAGCGGTACCGCCATCAGATGTGCCCTCCTTACAGGGTGCCTCCGTCTCATAGTCGGGATCGTCCTCCATTGTCAACGACTTCCCAAGCAACGACAGATACGCATCTTGTACAGGATCATCGTTGCCTCCTATCCGAGAACCCGAACCCCCGGCCTCGTTGTTGTTGGCCATCTTCGCACTATACAAGAAAAGTTAAAGTTATTACAACAAATATAAGCAAAATTCACTTAACTATTAAAAATTCACTAATCTATTTCAAATTCATAGAAAATATGTCCTATTTTTAGCCAAAGTCATGCCAAAATTCACGAAAACTTTCGGCATGACCTTTGCTAAAAATAGGACATATGGAGTACCCGAATTTTCCGGAACGGAAGTTAATCAACATTCCGGCAATCTCAAGGGCCTCTCGGGGTACCTGCAAACATTGCATATCACAAATTTATCGACAATTGTCGATCGCATTCCGACAACTTCCTCACAAGCACCACCACACATTCATCGACATTTGTTGATCGCATTCCGACAACATTTCATACACAAAAGATAACACCACCACCACAACATCACACCACAAAAATATCTTGTGATAATACCTAGAAAACAGTAGCTTTTTGTATCAAATTGTTTTTTGTAAAATTGAACTAATTAAACCTAAACAACAGCTAAACCTACATCTAAATTCAAAAATAAACAGTAGCTAAACCTAAATCATAAAATTGAACTAATTAAACCTAAACAGTACCTAAACCCAAATCTAAAACAGTAGCATTTTCATAAATTTTTGGGCTGGGCACACCTTCAGTGCTAGGAGGGAGAGGAAGTGTAGGGGCTTCGACCTTTCCTTGGGGCCGAACCAGGGAGAGGAGGAGGGGCGCCTCAAACTTGCTCGGAGCCGTGGAGGGCGGCGTGCTCTCGGTGCTCGGGGCAGAGGGGCGATGAGCTCTCGGCGGTGCTCTCGGGGCAGAGAGTGGCCGCGGCGGCGTAGCGCTCGGGGAGGAGGACGGGAGCGCGCGGCGGCAGTCTCGGGTAGGAGGAGGGGGAGCGCACGGCGTGGACGGTGGCATGGGCAGTGGTGCGGTGGCCGGGCCAGGAGAAGGAGGAGGGCGGCTCGGGGCGGCGGTTCTCGTGCGCACGTGGTGGGGAGGAATTGGGGATTTGAGATTGAGGGAGAGAGAGAGGCCCCACGCGTGGCTAAGTCACATGGGCGACGTTCCGCTGGCGAACTGCGTTCTTTCGCCAGCGCTAGGGTAGGTACCGCTGGCGAACCAACTCCGTTCGCCAGTGCTAGGGTAGGTACCGCCGGCGAACCGACAACGTTCGCCAGCGGTAGCTCTACCACCCCTGGCGAACTGCAAATATCGTTCGCCAGCGGTACCTTGCCCCCCATTCTTGCCCGGGCCTGCACGTAGCGCTTCCCGGGCCTGCACGTAGCGCTCGCGATGTTGTGTGTACCGCTGGCGAACACGTTTTCCTATTCGCCAGTGGTTTTAGCACTGGCGGGCATCTTTCTAAGTTCGTCGGTGGTAGGCTGGCGGCTATAGGCCTTTTCCTACTAGTGACTAGGACGGCGCTGGCTGTTTGTGGTGTAGCGGGCAAGTATAGCAGAAGAGGCTCACGAGGCCAAGGGGCCACCAAGATTGGCGGACTGGCCAGGTACTTCTTGAGGTCCGCGAAGGCCCCTTCTGCTTCGGGGGTCCACCAGAAGGGCCCCGACTTCTTCATTAGCTTAAAGAAGGGTAGTACCTTTTCGCCGGACTTGGAGATGAAACGCCCCATCGCAGCCATGCACCCGGTAAGACGTTGTATGTCCTTGAGGCGTTTGGGCGGCTGCATTTCCTCGATGGCCTTGATCTTGCCTGGGTTGGCCTCGATACGCGATGGGAAACCAAGAAACCGAGGAGTTTGCTTGATGCCACCCCAAAGACACACTTGGCGGGGTTGAGTTTGATGTTGACCTTGCGCAAATTCGCAAAGGTCTCTTCCAAGTCAGAGATGAGGGTATCACCCTTCCTGGTCTTGACAACGATTGTCGAGGAATATTCCCAAGGGAACTTCTTTTGTAGTGATGTTCGAACACTGGGGACTGAAACACTCTCTCAACGAAGCTCTCGGTAACCTCGGTGAAGTAGACACGCACCCAGTAAGGAGACACAGCGATTTTTTACCCAGGTTCAGGCCACCGTGATGGTGTAAAACCCTATGTCCTGCTTGGATGGATTGCACTGCTCGGAATGATTACAGTACAAGGGTTGGAGCTAGTCGCTCGGTAGAAGATGATGTTCTAAGGCCACGAGGTGGCCCTATTTATAGTGCTCCGGTCCTCTTCCCCCAAATGTTTTAGGTGGGAAGGGTTACCACATAGCACCAAGAAGGGGTCCCGGCGTACTGCCCTAGCTTCAGATAAAGCCACCGTCCATGGCGCGATGGGAAGGACTTGTCGGTGATGTTGCAGATGACGTCCGTGGTGGCGTGTAGCGCCGGTCTTGCCGTCTTACACCAAAGAGGAAGGTCTTGAGCTTTTCTTTGCTTGGCGTGGATGGTCAGCGTCCTTTAATCACCAAAGCGGAGAGCTTTGGCCGACACGCGCTGCGGCGTGGCGCAGACGCGCGCGTCACTCTGGGGAAGACGCAGCCGCACATGGCCCCTGGCGCGGGGTCACGGGTACGCTATACTTCTTGTCTTGTTCCGCCTGAGGCCTGGTGGCGCCGCTTCCCTCGCGAGGCCTTTTCTTGGCTGCTTGTGCCACGTCCTCCCGAGGCTGTTCTCCTCAGCAGTAGGGTCTTCGCGAGGCCCAAAGGGTTGGACCGTACTCTGTTGACCTGTTTACTTGGCTTGATCCTCCGAGCGTTATCTTCTAGGCCAAAGGCATACGGGCCGTGGTATCATGGTTTCCACTGGTCCGACAGTAGCCCCCGGGCCCGTGTCGTGCATGCCTTGCGACCGTTGGATGCGAAGCGGCACGGGCCCAAACAGATGCCGGGCCTAGGAGATTACGCGTGGCGTGGCAGTTCTGCGCACGCACCCACGATGGCCGCGACGCCTCGGCAACTGCCACGGTTGGTCAATAGGCCTGGGCCGCGCCAGGTGCGGTTACCTCATCATTCCGTCCCAGCGAATCTCCACCTGCCTGACCTGCTTCTTCCATCCGGGTCTTCCGTCGAGCTCAGATCTTGCTATCAAAGATGGCCGAGAAGCGCAAGTGTGCCGCCGCGGTGGAGGAGAAAGACTGGAGTGACGCCCTTTCCCCCTCGCGAGAGTCGAGCGAGAGCCTGGCACTGGCGCGCCGTCAGATGCCCGCGGCGGCGGCCGGGAATCCAGAGACCGGGCTCCGCCTGGGAACAGAGGTGGTCGCCCCTCGGAGGGCTTCAGAGTACCCTTTCTTCCTTCATTCTGTGCTGGCGGGGCTCGTTCCCCCTCTTTCCAAGTTTTTCCTGGCGATTTTGGATCATTACCAGATCCAGGCGCTTCATCTTCATCCGAACTCAGTGCTTACCCTTGCGATTTTCGCCTACCTCTGTGAGGGTTTCCTGGGCGTGGAGCCCTCTGTGGCCTTCTTCCGGCTGTTCTTCAGCATGCGCCTCACGGCTCCGGACCATCGCTCCGGTTGCGTCTCTTTCCGAATGGCTGACACTAGTACAGAACGACACATCGGATACCCCTCTATGGCAACGGCAGGAGTTAGGCGACGGTAAATCGCGACATCCCCCGCGTGCCCGCACTAGGCCGTAAAGCAGGCCCACAACATCGGCAACAGGTGAATAGTGGAATATATGTTGGCAACGGAGTTTGGTTTAACTCCGTTACCGATGTGTGCTCATCGCACACGGACAGTTTCGTAATCTCCGTTGCCATTAGAAGCAGCCCGACAGCCGGCCTATAAGAACCTACTACGCCCTTCACTCTCACTCTCACTCACTTCCAACCCTAGCCGCCGCACAGTCTCCTCTCTCTCCACTCTCTCGCATGGCTTCCACCGTCGGCGCTGGTAGATCCGGCCATCGCGGCCGTGGCCGCCCCACCCTCCGGGCCTTCAGGCAGCAGCAGCGTCAGCTGGTGTTGCGGGACGAGCTTGCGGAACTGGCCGCCGCCGATCCGTCCCCCGCGGGCCGGTCCCGCAGCCTTGGCGCTCGTCCGCACGGCGAAGGCTCCGGCCGCACCCACTCATTTGGCCACCATTACCGCGAGATCCGCCAGGCGATGTACCCCGGCCGCCATCCGTCTTCCTCCTCCTCCTCGTCCTCGTCCTCCGACGAGGAGGAAGAGGAAGAGGAGGAGGATCGTGATCTGGAGATCGCTTGCCAACTCTCCCGCGCCGATTTCGAGCACGAGGACGCCAAGCGTCGTCAGGGCGAGGCCGATCTGGAGGCGGCGGTCCTCCTCTCCGAGGCGTCGACCCAGGTCGAACGCGCCGAGGAGGCGGTCTACCAGTCTGACCTCCGGGCCGCCATAGCCCTCTCTTTGGTCCTCGGCGAGGGCAAGGCGCCGCCCGGGGAGGCCGGCGCTAGCTCCGTTGCCGGCGGCGACGCTAAGCGAGCCCGCCTCGCCTAATGTAAGACCCCAGTTCAGTAGGATAGTTGTTTTCTAGTTGTAAGTAGCTAATTGTTTATCCACAGATTTGCTCTGTTTTTAGTAGGTATTGTTTACACATAGATTTTAGCTGTTTTCTAGTTGTAAGTAGCTAATTGTTTATTCATAGATTTGCTCTGTTTTTAGTAGGCATTGTTTACACATAGATTTTAGCTGTTTTCTAGTTGTAAGTAGCTAATTGTTTATCCATAGATTTGCTCTGTTTTTAGTAGGCATTGCTTACACATAGATTTTAACAGTTTTCTAGTTGTAAGTAGCTAATTGTTTATCCATAGATTTGCTCTGTTTTTAGTAGGCATTGTTTACACATAGATTTTAGTTGTTTTCTAGTTGTAAGTGGCTAATTGTTTATCCATAGATTTGCTCTGTATTTAGTAGGCATTGTTTACACATAGATTTTAGCTGTTTTCTAGTTGTAAGTAGCTAATTGTTTATCCATAGATTTGCTCTGTTTTCTAGTTGTAAGTGGCTAATTGTTTATCCATAGATTTGCTCTGTTTTTAGTAGGCATTGTTTACACATAGATTTTAGCTGTTTTCTAGTTGTAAGTAGCTAATTGTTTATCCATGGATATGCTCTGTTTTTAGTAGGCATTGTTTACACATAGATTTTAGCTGTTTTCTAGTTGTAAATAGCTAATTGTTTATACATAGATTTGCTCTATTTTTAGTAGGCATTGTTTACACATAAATTTTAGTTGTTTTCTAGTTGTAAGTAGCTAATTGTTTATCCATAGATTTGCTCTGTTTTTAGTAGGCATTGTTTACACATAGATTTTAGCTGTTTTCTAGTTGTAAGTAGCTAATTGTTTATCCATGGATATGCTCTGTTTTTAGTAGGCATTTGCTCTTATTTTAGCTTTGTGCATCCTGTGCATCCTACTTGGCTCGCTTGCTCCATCCCTGGAATTTGTGAGTCCAATCTACCTATATATGAGGCATTGTTTAGGCTAGATTCTAGTTGTAATTAGTTCTATATTTTCTGTAATGCCGATGAAGAAGCATATGTCTTGTGTATAGAGATGAAGGAGCTTACATTTTGATTTTTTTCATCTCCTTTAGGGCGAGGAGGAAACCTGGAGACTATGCGGCGGCCGTGAAGACGTAGGAGCGGGGCTTCGTCCACACGGTCCACTGAAGCCGGCGCCTCCAGGAGTAAGACTTTTGTGCAGTACTAAATAGGTAGAAGAAGACCACGCAATGAAGCTGGGCGAAGAGGAAGGTGAAGAACCGGCGGCCGTCAAGCAGGAACCACAGGGCTCCGTCGACGGTGCAGCAGGCGTCACCGGCTTTTTTTGTTTCCTTTAGCCCTCATTACAAACGGTCAAAAACTAATCTCCATATCTGATGTAAAGACTAAAGGCAACGGTTATATATTATGCCCGTTGCTAAACTTATTGCAAACGATAAAAATCTCCGTTGCCATTGTGAGGCTTCACATCAGTGACAGAGCCGGGGACACGGACCCTTTCTCCGTTGCCGAAGGGGTTTTTGGCCCGTTTTCGATGTGTCGTTCTGTACTAGTGTGACGGTGTGGCGGATTCCTTGATCCACCTGGAGGGCCTCAAGAAGTAGGAGGAGTTCCGCAAGAAGTGGGTTTACCTAGATGCAGGTGAGGTGAACCCCTTTCTGGAAGTCCCTGCCGCCCCGGCTGTGAAGGGTTCATACTGGGGGCACCTTAAAGACCTCGCCGGGGACCTCAAACCGTTGCGGAAGGTGATGAAGCATCTGAAACTGGCCGGGCTAACGGGTCAGCATGTGGTGAAGGAGTTCCTTGAGCGCCGAATCGCCCCGCTCCAGGACTGCCCCAGGCGGGTTTGGGAGTTCAACGACGTTTCAGACGCGATGCGTTTGTCTCCTCAGGATCTCGCCGGCCCAGAGCTTAGCGCCCTCATGAGGGTGCTGTACACAGCGGAAAAGCCTGGCGGTATCTGTCGGGGGAATACTTAACTCGCGGCTCATCGAGAGAAGTGCGACTGATTATGGAGCCGCGCTTGCACCGTTAATGGGCTTGTACTATGATGGGCCGGTGCCAAGGATGTCGCACGAAAGATCTAGAAGATTGGAGATGACTTAACTTGGACGACACAAAGATATGTAGTCTCCTAGAAGGACTCCGGTCGACACTTTCCTAAGGGAATAGACTTTCCTTGTAACCTAGCGAGCCTCCGTGCATATAAGGAGGACTCGCAGGACATAGAAGGGATCGAATCGAATCCAAGCCCTAAACCCTAGGACATACGGTGACTCGACACCTCGATCGCCGGAGACTCGATACCTCGATCGCCAACCCTTGTAACACCATATTCATATCAATTCCAATCTAGGATAGGCAGGAAGTAGGTCTTTACCTCACATTGAGGGGCCGAACCTGGGTAAACATTGTCTTCCTCGTGCCCTGTGATCTTAAGCTCGGAGACGCTCGTTTCGCACAACCCCACGTCCAAGCAAGATCCATGTCAGGGATCGAAGACCTGGTTGTTGGCTAGGTGAAGGAGATCAATGGCGTACCATTCATCGACGATTCAGAGTGGGGCCCGGAGTTTGGGTACATCTGTCGGCCCAGTGAGAACCAGGGTGTGCTGGGCCTGTACTCCATGGCCCTCGACACTCGATGGCCAAATTTCGCTAAGGACCAAGCCTACGGCTTGGAGAGACTCGCGAGGCAAATCGCCTCGCGAGGGCTTTAGAGGCAACAGAGGCCTATGGAGGCCCCATTCACTGCTGCCCCCTCTTCAAGGTGATCTCTCCTGGAGAGAGGTCAACGACAAATCCTCCACAGGGCACCATGGCCCTCGCGGGGATTGCTTCGCTGCAAAGCAACCTCTGCAAAGCGCACATGGGCTCTGCAGCGGCCGCAGAGTGACGCGCGCCTCTGCACGCGGTGACGACGATGCCGCAGTTGCCATTTTGGTGATTAAAGGAGTCAACAAAGCTGCGCCATCCGCACCGGACTACAAGGATTTCCTCTTTGGTGATAAGGGGACCGGCCGGCGCTACGCTCCACGGCCAACGTCATCGTGGGCACCCCCACGTTCCTCTGCAGCCCCAGCTGGCCGTCCTGCATGGACGGTGGTTTCTCTGCCACAGGCATCAGCTTTACGCCCATGGACTGCGTCCATGAACAGCTGAGCTGCGGTGCACCGTGCTCCCCCTTCTGTCGCCATGTGGTAGCCCTTCCACCGCGCAAGCAGAGGGAAGAGGCCCGGGGCGCCTATAAAAGGAGGAGGTGCACAACCGTAGCAAAGGATCCCATTCTCATTCTAGCTTAGCCACATACGCGCAAGGAAGAAGAAGACCACAGTTCCCCTTCCTTGAGCACACCACTGCCAAAAGAGAGCCCTCGGCAAGCTCATTGTACTGTAACCTCCACAAGCAGTGCAATACAGACAAGCAGGAGTAGCGGTGTTACCTCCACACGAGGGCCGTGAACCTGGGTACGGGCTGGTGTTCATCTCTGTCGTGATGTCCCTCCTCATGCTCGACGAGCACCGTCGCCGTGCAGGTTGAGGGTTGTTTGACCAACGTGTTCAGCCCCTTACACGAACTCACTTCGTGAGCTTGACCATCCCAGTTTCGTGGGAGTCATTCTCCGACAATTGGCGCGCCAGGTACGGGGCTGAGGCGCGTCTTCAACCTTCACGACCTTTGCACCATGGCGGACACTCGCGCAGCTCGCGCCACCCGGCGGGCGCTAGGCAGGGCCACCACCGAGCCCGCTGCCAACACCACCAACCCCCGCGGCCGTCCCCGTTCCAGCCACGTCTCGGGGCGCAACACCGCTGAGCCGTGTGTGGAGCACCCGAGGACGAGGACGGCCACCACGACGACCGTTTCGACGAAGACGTCGACCACGGGCACGGCGAGGACGCTGAGTCCTCACATCCGTCCCAGCGCCACAGCGCCTCGACTCTTGGGCGCCCAGCACCCAGTCCGAACACCGCGCTGCTCATGGCCGCAGAACTCTTCCGCTACCGCCCCACCGCCGAGGCGCACGACAACTGGCTCGGCCGCCTCCAGCACCTCGTCGACATCGCGGCGGCGCCGCGCGCGGCTCCGGCGACGTCGCGCTCTCTGGTGCACCACAACTCCGGACGCGCAGGGACTGCCGCGCATGGCGCACCTCCGCCTCCGCCTCCGCCGCCGCCTCCGCCAGGTCCGCCTCCAGCTGCGGCCCACAAGGCCGCCTCCCACGCGTCTTCGCCGCGCGATTGCCAAATCGTGCAGCGGACTCCTCCAGACGCGCGGGTGGAGATGGAGCGCCAGAAGGACCTCCAGAAGCGCATCATCGAGGAAATCGGCCAAGCGGGGCGACAGAACCGCCGAGCTCTCCAGGCTGGCGTCGCCTCGTACGCCACAGGATGCGCGGCCTTCACCGGCAGCCTGCGTCGCGTCGTCTGGCCACAGAAGTTCAGGCCTGACCTACCCAAGGGCTACGACGGCACGAACAACCCCATCGAGTTCCTGCAGCTCTACACCACCTCCATCCAAGCTGCGGGGGGAGACGACAAGGTCATGGCCAACTAGTTCTCCCACGCTCTCAAGGATTCTGCCTTGTCGTGGCTCCTGAACCTTCCCGAGGATTCCATTGACTCGTGGGAGGAGCTCTGCCAGCAGTTCGTTGCAAACTTCAAGGGCACGTACGAGCGCACCCTCACCTACAACGACCTGCGTGTTGTACGCCAGAAGCCTGGCGAGACCCTCCGCAGGTACATCCAGCGCTTCAGCCAAGTCCGCAACAAGATCCCGAACATCCCGGACTCGCACGTCATTGCGGCCTTCAGAGAGGGCGTCACCAACCACAGGATGCTCGAGAAGCTCGGCATCCATGATACCCTCTCCTCCGTGGTGAAGCTCTTCGACATCGCAGACAAGTGCGCCAAGGCAGAAGAAGGGCTCCTCTTCGTCAAGGTGGGCTCAACAGACGACCCTGTCGAGGGATCTAAGACCCAGAAAAGGCGTGACGAGACAAAGCGCAAGCCTACTGCTGTCAACAACATCGGGGTCACCCTCCCGTTGGTGTGCACCCCCACCATCAACAACATCGCCGTCGGCAAGACGCTCATTGATGGGGGTGCAGGCCTGAACGTTATCTCTGTCGAGACCTTCGAGACGCTTCAAGTGCCCTACGAGTGGCTTATGCCCTCCAGGCCCTTCACCGGGGTCACCAGCGGCTCAATCTCGCCTCTGGGGCAAGTGAGGCTCGCGGTCACCTTTGGCACGCAGGAGAACTACCGCACCGAGCTAACTGACTTCGATGTCGCGCACATTGGCCTGCCCTACAACGCCATCCTCGGCTACCCCGCCCTCGCGAAGTTCATGGCCGTCACGCACCACGCCTACAACATGGTCAAGATCCCTAGCAGCGGTGGCACCATCACCATCCGTGGTCACGTACAGGACGCCACGCGCGCTGTCGAGATCGCCTACAAGGCCGCTGCCATGGCATTCCCCGCTGACGAGGACATGGAGCCTCTCGAGAGGCCCAAGAAGAAGAAGCAGTTGTTCTCTCAAGAGCAAGCATCTACAAAGAAGGTGTCGCTGAGCACCAGTGGTTCGGGGGCTGAGGGCTCGGGGGCTAGCGTCACCATAGGCGCTGGCTTGCCTCCCAAATAGGAAAGCGCGCTCGTCGCCTTCCTTCGGGCAAATTCTGACATGTTCGCATGGACTCCGTCAGAAATGTCCGGTGTACCAAGGGAGGTGATCGAGCACCACTTAGCCGTGTGTCCAGTAGCACGCCTTGTAAAGCAGAAAGCGCGGAAACAAGCCCCCGAGAAGCAAGCGTTCATCATCAAAGAAGTAGAGAAGCTGAAAGCAGCATACATCATTCGAGAAGTTGCCCACCCCACTTGGCTCTCCAACGGTGTAGTTGTCCCAAAACCCAATGGAGGAGGCCGGCTCTGCATCGACTACACAGACGTAAACAAGGCCTGCCCCAAGGATCCATACCCCATGCCAAGGATAGACCAGATTGTGGACTCCACCGCCGGCTGTGATCTCCTATGTTTCCTGGATGCCTTCTCAGGCTACCACCAGATCAAGATGGCCAAGGAAGATGAGGAGAAAACAGCATTTCACACCCCTTGTGGTGTGTATTGCTACACTTGCATGCCCTTTGGCCTGAAGAATGCCGGCGCCACCTTCCAGAGGCTCATGAGGATCGCCTTGGGGGCTCAGATGGGAAGAAATGTAGAAGCTTATGTCGACGACATCGTGGTCAAGTATCGCGAGGGAGACACTCTCTTGAAGGATCTCGAGGAAACCTTTGCCAGCCTGCGCAAGGTGAACATCAAGTTAAACCCCGCCAAGTGCGTCTTCGGGGTACCTTCAGGCAAGCTCCTCGGGTTCCTCGTGTCCCACCGTGGCATAGAAGCGAACCCTGACAAGATCAAGGCCATAGAAGACATGCAGCCACCTCGCCGCCTCAAGGACATGCAGCGCCTAGCAGGATGCATGGCCAGCTTAGGCCGCTTCATCTCCAAGTTCGGCGAGAGAGCTCTGCCATTTTTCAAGATCATGAAGAAATCCGGCACCTTCAAGTGGACTCCAGAGGCAGACAAAGCATTTGAGGACCTGAAGAAATACTTGGCTAGCTCACCAGTCATGGTAGCCCCCAGGGCAGGCGAGCATCTGAAGCTGTACCTAGCAGCCACTCCACAAACCGCAAGCGCCGTCCTGGTGGTGGAAAGAGAAGAGCCAGTTCTCCCCAAGAAAAGCACTGCCACACCAAGTCCAGAACCTCCCGATGAGGGAACAGTCTCTCCAGGCCCAGTGCCAGACCCACAGCCTCAAGTCGAACCTACTACAAGCACTCCTGCCGAGACTCCTCCACAGGAAAACCTGGAAGCTACGCCACTACTTCCAGGGCCACCCCATCACGGTGGTCACGTCGTTCCCCCTGGAGCAAATCCTGCGCAACCCCAACGCCACTGATCGCGTCGCAGGATGGAACATCGAGCTGCAACCATTCAACTTGCGCTTCGACACCACAAGAGTCATAAAAGGGAGAGCGCTGGCGGATTTCGTCGCCGAGTGGACAGACCCAACTCCTGAAGAGCCTCGTGAAGAAGAAACCGCGTCATCTGGAGATACAATGCCAAGCCACTGGACCATGCACTTCGACGGAGCTTTCGCCTGCCGCAATGGTGGGGCTGGCGTTGTCCTGACCTCACCAAAAGGTGACAAGCTCTACTACGCCATCCAGCTGTGCTTCACAATAGACAAGATCTCCAACAATATCGCCGAGTATGAAGGCCTCCTCGCCGGGCTCAGAGCCGCAATCGCCCTTGGCGTCAAGCACTTACTCATAAAGGGTGATTCCCAGCTCCTGGTTAACTTCTCCAACAAGAGCTACACGCCTAAAGACGACCACATGGCCGCCTACCTTGAAGAGGTCCGCAAGCTCGAGAAGCACTTCAGGGTATGGAACTCATGCACATCCCACGGAAGGAGAACCAGGAGGCAGATGACATCGCCAAACGAGCATCACGAAGGCAGGCCCAGCCGGCCGGCGTCTTTGAAGAGAGACTCTCCAAGGCGTCCATAAAGCAGCCACAAGAAGCCGCAGCCACAAGCATAGACGAAGTACTCCCACCACCTCCTGTAGGTGGGGCACCCAACTGCGGTCCATCCTCAGGGGAGCGTCTGCTGCTGGCTATGGTGCATCAAGAGACAGGCTGGGTCGACGAACTCAAGGACTACTTGCTGAAGGGAGTCCTCCCGAGGAAGACGCGGAGGCGGAACGAGTTGCTCGACAAGCCAAGTCATACTACATCCTCGAGGGAGACCTGTACCGCAAGCGCCCAAATGGAATTGCACTTAAGTGCGTCCCCCCGAGGAAGGCCGCATGCTGATCAGAGACATTCACAGCGGAGAGTGTGGCCACCATTCCTCTGCACGCACCCTGGCAGGCAAGGTCTTCAGGAGCGGATTCTACTGGCCCCAAGTGCTTCAAGATGCTACCACCATCGTCCAGTCTTGCGATGCGTGCCAGTTCCACGCCAAGCAAGTCCATCAGCCTGCACTGGGACTCCAAACCATCCCGCTCTCGTGGCCTTTCGCGGTCTGGGGGCTAGACATCTTGGGACCCTTCCCGAGATCGCAAGGGGGCTACCGTTTCCTCTTCGTGGCCGTCGACAAGTTCACCAAATGGGCAGAGGTTGAAGCAGTGCGCAGCATACCGGCCAGAGCAGCAGTAAAATTCATCAGAGGCCTGGTCTGCCGTTTTGGTGTGCCAAATCGCATCATCACCGACAATGGCTCACAGTTCACCAGCGGCATCTTCAGGGCCTACTGCGAGAGCCTCGGCACCAAGCTCTGCTTCGCCTCGGTGGCTCACCCACAGAGCAACGGCCAAGCCGAGCGAGCAAATGCTGAGGTCCTCAAGGGCCTCAAGACAAGAAGCTTCAATCGCCTCAAGGGCTACGGCAAGGGCTGGATAGACGAACTCCCGTCCGTGCTCTGGTCCATCCGCACGAACCCCACGAAGCCCACTGGTGAGACGCCATTTGCCCTCGTGTATGGAGCTGAAGCAGTCCTCCCCACAGAGATCAAGCATGGATCCGCACGGGTCCTTGCCTTCAACGAGGACGATCAAGCAGACCTCCACAACGACGACCTGCTGCTCCTTGACGGGTTGCGCCGCCGTGCCGCCCTCAGGGCAGCAAAGTACCAGCAAGACCTGCGACGCTACCACAGCCGCCACATACGTCCACGCACTCTCGAGACAGGCGACCTCGTCCTCAGGAGAATCCTCTCCAGGGAAGGTCTCCACAAGCTCTCGCCCATGTGGGAAGGCCCCTACAGGGTCGCACACATCGCCAGGCCCGGCGCGGTACGCCTCGAAACGGAGGACGGCATCCCGGTCAAGAATCCATGGAACATCGCGCATCTACGCAAGTTCTACCCGTGATCATAGTCACGCCAGACATTTTTTGTCTCTAGAGGGAAGCACACAACTTCACCTCCAAGCTTCACAAAAGCTTCTCCTCCCGAGGGCCAGCCCCTCTGAGCTCTCCTGATAACGTGCCGCCGCAGGCCGTGAAGAGTCTCAGCCACTGAATGTGGTCCCCATGCCTCGACATGGAAAACTTTATCTTGGTGATACCAAGTGTAATGAACCAATTCGTTTCTCAATGAAACATTGCGCTGAGGCGCCGCTGTGTAATATTTTGGTGGTGAGTTTTACTTTTCATCATCTTAGTTCATTTCGCGCTCATATTTTTCCCCATGCGCACCTCGCGAGCGGGGGCTGAGTACGGTGACTGTGCCTCGAGAGCACCCCAGCAGCACCGCAAAATCCAAAGGATCCGAGCTCTAACACGTGAGCACGCTCTCACGCCTGTTACCTCCAAGAGCTCTGGCCTATGGGCTTGCTCCCAAACACGCCACCTCACCAAAGGACCTTGGTGCTTACTCTCCTCGCGAGATACTCATGAGGAAACCTATAAGCGCGCATGAGTTTTTACTACCATGTACTTGCTTTGGGTTTGCCTCTCTAACCAATACAGGGAACAAGAGTCCCCCCAAGCTCGTGAAGCCACGCTCCGGCCTCAAGAGGGAAGCGCACCATCAGGGAAACCAACGCCCTCTACGAGACCAAAGTCTCGCAAAGCTAAGTCCAGCGCTCGCGCCTCAGGAGTTTTTCCTCCCTCTCACGAGTATCTGCCGTCCCTCGAGCGGGTTTTTTCTCCCTCACACTCCATGGACTGCTTGTGCGTCAAAGGGGGGCCCTCGAGCACCGCGACTCGAGAGCCCTTACCTCTCAAGCCTTAAACACCCCCCGGCCTTGCCGAGTCAAGCTCCGGCATACCGCAGCGGCGGAGTCATAGCGCAAAGAGATGGGTCCTGACGACGTAGAGCGAAAAAAGACATGGAACAGGGATAAAAGGCCCATCGAGGGACATACACATAGTAGCACACGTTAAAGTGTCTTACAAACCAGATGAAATAAAACAAGTCTTAAAACAAAGATAGCTGCGCCTCAAGCGCGTCTTGTTGCAGGAGCGGCCTAGGCAGGGGCATCGCCGTCACCATCCTCCTCAGCCTCCTCTTCAGCTTCTTCTTCGGCGCCTTCCTCCTCCTCAGCGGCCTGCTCCGCCTCGACCCTCTTGAAGCGGTCGACGTAATCGTTGACCTCCTCCCGAACCAAGTTGGAGAGGTCCTGGGCTTGGTCCGCCTCGACAGGCTCGGTCACGGACTCGAAGTCGAAGCTGGGATGAAGACGCTGGAGGTTGGCGAAGACGCGATCGATCGCCACCGTCAAGAGCTTGCGGCACTCTTCATCGACAACGTCGCCCATCTCCGCCACAGGGCCCTCGAGCGCGGTGAAGAGCTGGTCGAAGTAGGCGAGATACGCGGCAGCATCGGCATTCCCATGGACGGGAACCGCAGGGGCGTCCACTCCCAGGTTCGCCGCAAGGGTGTTCCCCCGAGCCACCAAGGACTTGAACATGCGCTCCCGCTGCTGCGTCAAGACCTGTGCCGCCTGCACGTGGTGCTCAGCCTCCTCAGCACGCTCCACGGCAGGGCCCACCTGCGCGGTCACTCCTTCATATCAGCCATCAGGGAGGCAAGATCTTGCTCTGCACGCTCTTGAGCCTCTTCCGCGCGGCGACGACCATCCCTGGCGCGCCTCAACTGGGAGTTCAGGCTGGCGTTCAGTCGCTCCAGCTGAATGATGCGGGCGTTGTCCTCCGCGCGTTTCTTCTTGAAGCGGTCCTCCTGCTTCTTAAATTTCCCGGCATAATCTTCGGCGACGGCAGCGCGATACTCTTTCTGCTTGGCGACGGCCTCCTTCTCAGCCTCTTCCTTCCTCTCGGCGAGCTTTTGGTTGGACTTCTCTACAAGCTTTTTGTGCCTGGCCACCTCCTCACCGTGCTTGCCTATGGCCTCGGCCAGATTGCCCTCCCGCGCCTCGAGATCTGCGCGCTGTGGACAGCTCCCTGTCGGCCTGCAGCTGCTGCTCCTCGCGCTTGAGCGCCTCCGCCTCGCGCGCCGCCAGTGCTTGCTCACGGGCGTCCAAGGACAGCGGTGTTGGTCCAAGGATTTTCGCGTGGCCTCCGACTCCGCGGCGAACTTCTCCTCGCGGTCAGCAAGCTCTTGGCGCTGAGCGGCCAGCGTGGTCTCGAGAGCCGCGCGCTCCGAGGCTGCAGCTTGGCGTTCCGCCATGGCCGCCTCGCGATCTTCGGCCGCGGCCTGGCGCTCTGCCTGGAGTGGCTCCAGGGTCTCTTGAGCCTCGCGCACCGCGCTCTCGCGGACTTCCTTGGCGAAGCGCAGCGCCTCCTCGCGCTGCGCCTGCATGGCCTCGTCGCCGTGGCGACAGCGCTCCACGGTCTCAAAGAAGCGGGTCCAGGCCTTCTCGAGTTCATCATACTCTCTGGCGAGCTCGGCCTCCTCGAGAGCGAGTTGGGCCTCCAGCCCGTCCAGCGCATCCCTCGCCAGGCGGAAAGCGGAGCTGCGGCGAGCGCCGCTCCAGTTCCTGCCGCCAGGACCAGAGCCCATGAGCTCCCCTGGGACATGGAGGCTCCCACATCTGCACTAGACCAAGGATGGGGAACTCCGTGCTTGGGCCGGGTCAACTCTGGCCTGGGGGCTCTGGAGCGAGCCCTCTCCACCACTTGGGCCATGGGCACCAGCGCCATCGTCTTCCAGCGGCGCCTCCTCTCGGGCTTTGGGAGCTGGGGAAGATTGCCCAGCCATCGTGAGGTCCGCCGCAGCCGTGCCCGCTGCGGCCTCAGAAGAAGCTGCCGCCCCCTCAGTTTCTGCACTTGGCGGGGGCGGCGGAGGAACGTTCTCCTCCATCTCGACATCGGCGCCTTCCCGCGCCGGCGTGCCGCACCCCGCCGTCTCCGCGGCGATCTCCTCCTGCCGCTCCGGTGGAGTGACAGGGCGTGGCGGTGTTGGCGTCCTCTCCACCGTCTCCTCCTCGAGGCGCTCCCCCACGGTAGGAGACGAAGCAGCTGCCTCGACAAGAGGCACAACCACCACAGGCCCTGTGGCCTCCTCTGCCACAGGCCTCGTGGCCTCCTCCACAGCCGGCTCCGTGGCCTCTGTCACCACGGGCCTGGCAACCTCTTCAGCTGAGGGCTCCACAGGCCCCTCAGCGGTTGTCGTGGCGGCGCCCCGCACCTCCGCAGCCTTGCGGAGCCTCCGGCGCTTCGCCGTCACCAAATCCCTGACAAGCAAGCAAGAAAGGCCTTCAAGAGGGGAACAAGGGTATTTTCATAAGAAGTGAAAACAGGCAAGGGAGCCAATCCTTACCCAGACGTCTTGGCGCGGGAGTCAACCCACACCGTGTTTGACGACCGCCACGGCCTCGACGAGCGGCACCGGCACCGGACCCCTCAGGAGCAGTCTCGGCTTTCTCTTGAGAGGAGTGCCCGCTGGACTCCTGGCGGTCCTGTCGTGAGTAGCCTTGGAGCGGGGCTCGCAGCGTCCTGTTGCGGCCTCCTCATCGCTGTCTTCCTCCCCCTCCGCGGCCTGGCGCGAAGGGACCACAAGGAAATCCTCGTCCCCGCTGGACGAGATCTCCAGAACTTCTCCCTCGGGAGGCGCAGGCTTCGAAGAGCTCGCCTCCCCTGCCGAGGGATTCGCCCCTCCACGGGTGACGCCCAGATCGGCGTCAGATGCGGCGGGTGACTCCGTGGCCCAGTCCTCTTCCACCACGGGCACCGCAGCCTCCTTCTTCTCCTCCCCCGCCAAGCCTTGAGGGGTGAACTCCGGCATCAGCTCCAGGATCGCGAGGCGCTTCTTCGGAGTAATCTGATGGAGGGGCCTCGCGAGCTCACTGCGCGGCACAGGAACCTCCGGGGCGGTGAAGAGGATGCCCATGATGGAGGCAATGACGTCGGGGGTGTGGGAGCTGCAGTGCAGCCGCATCGGGTCCGCCGGGCCAGAGTACATCCACGCCGGCTTCGTGTGCTTCTGGAGAGGAGCGATACGGCGCCTCACGAAGTCCTCAGCAACCATCTGCCCCGTGAGGCCAGCTTCGCGGACGAGCTTCATGCGCGCGAGCAAGTCAGCAATCTTCGGGCTTTGGAAGGCCGCGCTTGACCAGTTCGAGTTCTTCAGCGGCGGCGCCTCGGGGACGTCGAAGAAGGAGTTCTGCGTCTTGGCGTCCACGATGAACCATCGCTGGTGGAAATCGTCCACCTTTTTTGTCACCCGCGTGATGGGCTTGTCGCCATCCCAGGACATGGGGATGTAGATGCCTCCCATCCCATCCGCAATGCGGAAGGACACGCAACCAGACCGCTCGCCGGGTGCCGTGGAGCGGAGCGCGTAGAAGATCCGGAAGAAGGCCACGGAAGGCATCACCCCCAAATACGCCTCGCAAAGATATGCGAAAATGGCGAGGACCAAGATGGAGTTGGGGTGCAGATGCAGAAGTTGGATCTGGTAGAAGGCCAGAACCTCCTCCAGGAAAGGGGAAAATGGCGGCACCAGGCCAGCAAATATGGTCTGGAAGAAAATGGGGTACAGCCCCGCCGCGAGCTTGCCAAAGCGCGCCGCCATGAGAACGCTGGCGCCGTGCTCGTTGTTCTTGCCCACGGCCATCAGCCTGATCTTGTCCAACGCCTCCGCCGTGTGGATGCGGGTCCCCACCAGCGCCGGCGCGAACTCATCCTCCTGCTGCGCCTCAGCAGGCACGTTCACCATCGCCGTTTTGTCCTTCTTAGGACCCACGGTCGATGAAGGAAGGGCGGCGGAGAAGCTCGGTGAAGGAGGAAGAGCGCCGGGAACACAGAAGCGCAGAAGTCAAGAGCAAGGAGACGGGCGCGCAAATGATGCAGTAACTACTGCCTGAACCGGCGCTGCAGGCTTTATATCACCTCAGGGCAGTTACCAAGACGTGGTGGGTCCCTCCACTACGCCCATCATCTCGAAGAAACGTGTCGTCGCGGCGTAACTGCCCTACACGTGTCTCGGACCGGCCGGACACTTTGGGCCCATGACGATCCGCCTGCGTCCACTGGACTACATCGTGCCCATCATGGGCCCGGGGGCTACTGTCGGCCCAGTGAGAACCAGGGTGTGCTGGGCCTGTCCTCCACGACCCTCGACACTCGATGGCCAAATTTCGCTAAGGACCAAGCCTGCGGCTTGGAGAGACTCGCGAGGCAAATCGCCTCGCGAGGGCTTTAGAGGCAGCAGAGGCCTATGGAGGCCCCATTCACTGCTGCCCCCTCTTCAAGGTGATCTCTCCTGGAGAGAGGTCAACGACAAATCCTCCACAGGGCACCCTGGCCCTCGCGGGGATTGCTTCGCTGCAAAGCATCCTCTGCAGAGCGCACATGGGCTCTGCAGCGGCCACAGAGTGACGCGCGCCTCTGCGCGCGGTGACGATGACGCCGCAGTTGCCATTTTGGTGATTAAAGGAGTCCACAAAGCTGCGCCATCCGCACCGGACTACAAGGATTTCCTTTTTGGTGATAAGGGGACCGGCCGGCGCTACGCTCCACGGCCAACGTCATCGTGGGCACCCCCACGTTCCTCTGCAGCCCCAGCTGGCCGTCCTGCATGGACGGTGGTTTCTCTGCCACAGGCATCAGCTTTACGCCCATGGACTGCGTCCATGGACAGCTGAGCTGCGGTGCACCGTGCTCCCCCTTCTGTCGCCATGTGGTAGCCCTTCCACCGCGCAAGCAGAGGGAAGAGGCCCGGGGCGCCTATAAAAGGAAGAGGTGCACAACTGTAGCAAAGGATCGCATTCTCATTCTAGCTTAGCCACATACGCGCAAGGTAGAAGAAGACCACAGTTCCCCTTCCTTGAGCACACCACTGCCAAAAGAGACCCCTCGGCAAGCTCATTGTACTGTAACCTCCACAAGCAGTGCAATACAGACAAGCAGGAGTAGCGGTGTTACCTCCACACGAGGGTCGTGAACCTGGGTACGGGCTGGTGTTCATCTCTGTTGTGATGTCCCTCCTCATGCTCGACGAGCACCGTCGCCGTGCAGGTTGAGGGTTGTTTGACTAACGTGTTCAGCCCCTTACACGAACTCTCTTCGTGAGCTTGACCATCCCAGTTTCGTGGGAGTCATTCTCCGACAATTGGTGTGCCAGGTAGGGGGCTGAGGCGCGTCTTCAACCTTCATCGACCTCTGCACTATGGCGGACACTCGCGTAGCTCGCGCCACCCGGCGGGCGTCAGGCAGGGCTACCACCGAGCCCGCTGCCAACACCACCAACCCCCGCGGCCGTCCCCGTGCCAGCCGCGCCTCGGGGCGCAACACCGCCGAGCCGCGTGTGGAGCACCATGAGGACGATGACGGCCACCACGACTTGGAGATGAAACGCCCCATCGCAGCCATGCACCCGGTAAGGCGTTGTATGTCCTTGAGGCGTTTGGGCGGCTGCATTTCCTCGATGGCCTTGATCTTGTCTGGGTTGGCCTCGATACCGCGATGGGAAACCAAGAAACCGAGGAGTTTGCCTGATGCCACCCCGAAGACACACTTGGCGGGGTTGAGTTTGATGTTGACCTTGCGCAAATTCGCAAAGGTCTCTTCCAAGTCGGAGATGAGGGTATCACCCTTCCTGGTCTTGACAACGATTGTCGAGGAATATTCCCAAGGGAACTTCTCTTGTAGTGATGTTCGAACACTGGGGACTGAAACACACTCTCAACGAAGCTCTCGGTAACCTCGGTGAAGTAGACACGCACCCAGTAAGGAGACACAGCGATTTTTTACCCAGGTTCAGGCCACCGTGATGGTGTAAAACCCTACGTCCTGCTTGGATGGATTGCACTGCTCGGAATGATTACAGTACAAGGGTTGGAGCTAGTCGCTCGGTAGAAGATGATGTTCTAAGACCACGAGGTGGCCCTATTTATAGTGCTCCGGTCCTCTTCCCCCAAATGTTTTAGGTGGGAAGGGTTGCCATATAGCACCAAGAAGGGGTCCCGTCGTACTGCCCTAGCTTCAGATAAAGCCACCGTCCATGGTGCGATGGGAAGGACTTGTCGGTGACGTTGCAGATGACGTCCGTGGTGGCGTGTAGCGCCGGTCTTGCCGTCTTACACCAAAGAGGAAGGTCTTGAGCTTTGCTTTGCTTGGCGTGGATGGTCAGCATCCTTTAATCACCAAAGCTGAAAGCTTTGGCCGACACGCGCTGCGGCGTGGCGCAGACGCGCGCGTCACTCTAGGGAAGACGCAGCCGCACATGGCCCCAGGCGCCGGGTCACGGGTACGCTGTACTTCTTGTCTTGTTCCGCCTGAGGCCTGGTGGCGCCGCTTCCCTCTCAAGGCCTTTTCTTGGATGCTTGTGCCGCGTCCTCCCGAGGCTGTTCTCCTCAGCAGTAGGGTCTTCGCGAGGCCCAAAGGGTTGGACCGTACTCTGCTGACCTGTTTACTTGGCTCGATCCTCCGAGCGTAATCTTCTAGGCCAAAGGCATACGGGCCGTGGTATCATGGTTTCCACTGGTCCGACAGTAGCCCCCGGGCCCGTGTCGTGCATGCCTTGCGACCGTTGGATGCGAAGCGGCACGGGCCCAAACAGATGCCGGGCCTAGGAGATTACGCGTGGCGTGGCAGTTCTGCGCACGCACCCACGATGGCCGCGACGCCTCGGCAACTGCCACGGTTGGTCAATAGGCCTGGGCCGCGCCTGGTGCGGTTACCTCATCATTCCCTCCCAGCGAATCTCCACCTGCCTGACCTGCTTCTTCCATCCGGGTCTTCCGTCGAGCTCAGATCTTGCCATCAAAGATGGCCAGGAAGCGCAAGTGTGCCGCCGCGGTGGAGGAGAAAGACTGGAGTGACGCCCTTTCCCCCTCGCGAGAGTCGAGCGAGAGCCTGGCACTGGCGCGTCGTCAGATGCCCGCGGCGGCGGCCGGGAATCCAGAGACCGGGCTCCGCCCGGGAATAGAGGTGGTTGCCCCTCGGAGGGCTTCGGAGTACCCTTTCTTCCTTCATTCTGTGCTGGCGGGCTCGTTCCCCCTCTTTCCAAGTTTTTCCTGGCGATTTTGGATCATTACCAGATCCAGGCGCTTCATCTTCATCCGAACTCAGTGCTTACCCTCGCGATTTTCGCCTACCTCTGTGAGGGTTTCCTGGGCGTGGAGCCCTCTGTGGCCTTCTTCCGGCTGTTCTTCAGCATGCGCCTCACGGCTCCGGACCATCGCTCCGGTTGCGTCTCTTTCCGAATGGCTGACGGTGTGGCGGATTCCTTGATCCACCTGGAGGGCCTCAAGAAGCAGGAGGAGTTCCGCAAGAAGTGGGTTTACCTAGATGCAGGCGAGGTGTACCCCTTTCTGGAAGTCCCTGCCGCCCCGGCTGTGAAGGGTTCATACTGGGGGCACCTTAAACACCTCACCGGGACCTCAAACCGTTGCGGAAGGTGATGAAGCATCTGAAACTGGCCGGGCTAACGGGTCAGCATGTGGTGAAGGAGTTCCTTGAGCGCCGAATCGCCCCGCTCCAGGACCGCCCCAGGCGGGTTTGGGAGTTCAACGGCGTTTCAGACGCGATGCGTTTGTCTCCTCAGGATCTCGCCGGCCCGGAGCTTAGCGCCCTCATGAGGGTGTTGTACACAGCGGAAAAGCCTGGCGGTATCTGTCGGGGGAATACTTAACTCGCGACTCATCGAGAGAAGTGCGACTGATTATGGAGCCGCGCTCGCACCGTTAATGGGCTTGTACTATGATGGGCCGGTGCCAAGGATGTCGCACGAAAGATCTAGAAGATTGGAGATGACTTAACTTGGACGACACAAAGATATGTAGTCTCCTAGAAGGACTCCGGTCGACACTTTCCTAAGGGAATAGACTTTCCTTGTAACCTAGCGAGCCTCCGTGCATATAAGGAGGACTCGCATGACGTAGAAGGGATCAAATCGAATCCAATCCCTAAACCCTAGGACATACGGTGACTCGACACCTCGATCGCCGGAGACTCGATACCTCGATCGCCAACCCTTGTTTCGCACAACCCCACGTCCACGAAGTCATCACAATGACATCTGCCGAGATTACCCCACGACAGTTGGCGCCCACCGTGGGGCCTGCAGTCAAAAGCGTCACGCTCCAAGCAAGATCCATGTCAGGGATCGAAGACCTGGTTGTTGGCCAGGTGAAGGAGATCAATGGCGTACCATTCATCGACGATTCAGAGTGGGGCCCAGAGGCGGACAACCTAGAGTTTGGGTACATCATCCCCTTTGGGCCCACCAGACTTTTCATTGGATCCATAAGCCGCGGCTCCTTCAGTACGTCGTGGAGAACTCAATCGGAGGAGGAACTGCGACCCATCAGGATCTCCGTACTAACGGAATCCACGGAAGTCGTAGGAAAACAAACGACAGACGTGTGAAACATCATCTGGCCACCGCCGTCAGAAAAAGAAACAAGCTCCCAAGCAGGGGATATCGAGGCCATCGGGGCCGAACTCGCCAATGAGTCGCAGAGGCAGGGTATGGAACGCAAGCAGCTCCACCAAGACCGCCTGCAACTTCATCAGGAACAAAAACAAATCAGACAGCACGATCGGGACCAGACGTTTTTGAAAACAAAGTCGCAGCGATACCATTCGAAGATGGTAACAGGATCTCATCATCCCAGGAAAGGAAGTTCGTGACTCCAAACGGACACCAGGATAATCCGGAGGGTAACGTGCACGTAGCAATCGGAATACTATCAAAGATGATGCCCATAGGTAACACCCCAGCGGATGAAGAGGCAAGACACGCCATCGGGTTACTCAGCACCAAAATTCTGCAGCAAGCAAATCTATACGGAGTAACGCCTGGAGAACCACCAGCCGAAGCAACCTGGAGTCAGGAAGAGCGGCCAGTGGAAAGGATAGTCAACCTGTTGGCGGAACTTCAGATCGCAGCGGATGAGCCGCCTCCAAGCGCGACTCAACCGCGCAAAACTCCCTCCGAGCCGCACATAATTATCGCCAAGCCAGCAAATACGCAGTCATTACTAAAAGGACCTGTTTGTTTTGGAGACAAGATACGATTGGCACGGTATCCACCAAATTTTGAAGAACCTCAGGGGATAGAGAATTTTTGCATGGGACAAGATCCTATTTCATGGATAGAAGAATACGACACACGTATGGCCCATATCAATATAACAGAAGAAGTACGTGCCAAATATTTATATATGGTGCTCGAAGAAGATGGCCGGACTTGGATGAGAAACATACCGGCAAGATCCGTAGACACTTGGGTGGAATTAAAGAAGCAGTTCATCAAATATTTCCAAAGTCATCAACTGTTCACTTCAAGAGACCTGGAGCAATGCGTCCAAAGATCGAGTGAGGCAAGTCGCGACTGGGTAAAAAGAGTCGCAAACATCATAACCTCCTCCCAAGAAATATCGTTGGACTTTGCAGTACAGACAATGAGGCAAAACTGTAGGTTCGAGCCGCTGGTGCACAAGTTAGGACGCGCCCGACACAAGATCAACAGCTTTGAAAAACTCCTGGCAATAGCGAACAAATATGCGGACACAGAAGAGGAAAACAGCAAAATACCGAGTCGCGCAGAAGGAAAAACTTGGTGGCAGGAAAACGGACGACCTCAAGAAAGGAGAAACCCAAAAATTATGACAGGTCGCCCGAGTCGTGTTAAGATAGCTTTGGTGAATCATGCGACCTACACCGTAGAAGGGACGGAAGGCCTGCAGGGCACACAAAGGTTGAGTGCCATTATTACAGGCGTTGGCAAGAAGGAAGCCTGCAAACGGAAGAAGTACCTGGCAAACAGACGCGATTCGACACCGAGTCGCACCGTTACGAGCCGCGCAGCGACTTCAGGAAGCACTTGGGACTGTTTCACACCGCACGATACAGGCAAAGGGCAGAAGATGTCCACAAAACAAAAGAAGGGAAAGAACCATACCCGTGTCACAACAGCGACTTCACTGGGCAGAAAAAACAGTTGTATGGAGTCGCGATGATCACCCGCCAGAAGTAAAAGAACCTGGGCAACTTGCTCTCATCGTCTCACCACAAGTTGGAGGGCACAATTTGACCAAGTTGCTAATGGACGGAGGAAGCAGAATAAATATCCTCTATTACGATACATACAAAAGGATGAACATGCCAGATTGGCGACTCCAAACAACGGGAGCAACTATACATGGAATAGTGCCTGGGCTGCTAACCCGCTCGGTAGGAAGAATAACCCTTCCAGTCGTCTTTGGGACAGAAAGAAATTTTCGCACAGAATTTGCCAGCTTTGAAGTGGCCGACGTGAAAAGCTCATACCACGCCCTGTTTGGAAGAGATGCGTACGCCAAGTTTATGGCGTGGCCCTGCTATGTGTACCTACAGTTAAAAATACCAGGCACAAATGGAGTAATCACAGTACATGGAAGCAGACTGAAGGCCCTGGAATGCGAAGAAAAGGATGCGGCGCTGGCAGAAGAAGCCTGCATCGCGGGCTCCTCGCACAGTTTTAAATCGCCCGAAACCCTTCAAAGCCCTAAAAGAGCCGCAATTGAGTCGCAGCCAAAGCAAGCCGCGAAGCCAATCAGGAAAAGAGTGCACCTTGTCCATGAGTTTTCATGTCAAGAAGAGGCGAAAACAAGAACGTCCTTAGTCCAAAACGAAAAAGGAGAGTGGCGCATGTGCTTGGAACCACGTTCAATCAACAACTATGGTGTGAGAGGACAGCTGGCCACAAAAGCCAAGTTGGAATCAACTAAATCGCCGTAATCGGCACTCCAGGTGGCCGAGAGCCTCGTGGAGACAACAAAATCGCTGTAAACCAGCAACAGAGCTATCATGCTCGCATTTGGGTCACCTCTAGCAACTCAATTTTTGAACCACTCAGGGTTCGGTCTCACAATCTTGCAACATTGTATCAAATGTGTACGACCTGCGGGGAATAGAAAACCTGCATAAAGGGTCTACACTATCTTATCAACGCTACTCAGATGCGTTGTTGTATCAATTTAATGGTTATAAAATAAAAGCCGGCACCCTTGGTATCCAAGGGTTTGTCGTTTCACCTCCATGAGTTGTTGAGTCTTTTAATTTTATGCATCATCAATTTCTTGGCGGCTTCGATGCTTTACATAGCTCAGCTTACACCCTTGAACCAGCCAACCTACTGGCTTCTACCTTTAAGTCCGATGCACCTTGCATTATGCCGCCAAAGTACCAGCGTGTGGCGTCAATCGAGTCTGAATGCCTATCATGGACGTTCTCGACCCTGAACGCACATTTTTCTAGGGAAATACTGAGCCGCGCAAGGGCCTACTTTAAGGGCAATAAAACAAGAGCTTGCCTCAGGCCACAAAACAGTACTGCTTCAGTACAAAAACATATCGTACTGCTTCAGTACAAAAAACATATCTTACTGCTTCAGTACAAAAAACACATCGTACTGCTTCGGTACAAACATATTGTGCTGCTTCAGTACATAAACCAAATATATATATTGTGCTGATTCAGCACACAAAAAGATACAGTATTCCTTATAATACACAACCATTTTACATTATGCTTATTCTAGTACTAACCCAGTTGTGATAGCGATATAATGATTAACAGGCCATCATGTATGGCCGTTTTACTATTTTTTCCCGTCTTCTGACGATTTCAGGGAAGAACTAACAGGTGGCCTTCTAGCTTGACCAGGAATAGCAATTGCTGGCGTTCTCACCAATGGAGTTGCAGGCAATGAACCCCCAGAGCCTGTGGACGGACCAGGTTCCTGCGAAGTTCCGGCTCGAGATAACTTTGGTTTCTTCTCAATAATGGAGCCATCAAGGCGATGCCGACAAAAATAAGTGCTCAGGTCGAGACCATCTACAATCTGGGTGGCATAGCCAAGCACACCTTTCAAGACGTCCGAGAACTCCATCAGTGGAATTTGGGTGCCGTCAAAGCGAGTCGCTTCCTGGCCTTGTGCGAGTTGTTTAATCTCTATTTCTGGGTAGCAGACCCTGGCTAAAGTAAGAACATGAGTGTAACACCCCGAAAATTCGAACCTAAATTTAGCGGTGTTTTCTGACGCCTGAAAAACTTTTTCTGTTTTCCTAAATGTTTCTTCAAATCTTTTGGGGATGATTTGACTTTGGAATTGCTCTCTCAAAATTTCCCCGGTGATCCATGAACCTCTCCAATGCCGTGATGATTTTGTGGCTTAAGTTTTCTCTCGAAAACCCTAGCCCTAATTATCGAACCATTTAAAACCTTTTCCTCCACCTACAAAAGGGAAACCTATTTCCAGAGCTAGATAAATTCCACTAAAAATATCAGAGGACTCCCATATCCTTATGAAGACATCCCATGCAAAAAGATTGCATACTCCAATGCAATATTTCCAAGCTAGACATTAATCTCCAAAATGCCATTTCGGATCCAGAAATTATCTAGACCCCTTCCACTCATCCAGAAATTATGCAATCTTGGGAAGGTGCATGATTTCACCCCCTGAGCATTTCACTCCAATGTCCCAACCTCATTTGAGCAATATTTGAGGTACTTCCTTTGTAATGCCCTTTTCCTGCCTTTTTCAATTTCCAAAGGAACCCCTAGTTTTATGTTTCCAAAAATTCTATGAAAATTAGGGAGTGACCCCTAAGCAGTTTGTAACCCCTTTATGCAAAAATATTGGGCACCTTGTTGGGAAAATGTTGGAATTTTTCCCTGTGCAAGTTTCTGCCCTAAAACTCTTTTGTTTTCAAAATCAAGCCCATTGATTTTTGTAGTGAGAAGTGAGCACCTAGGTGAAAGCCCTGGTAGATACTACACCTCTGGGCCAAGTCTTGCTCAAACCAAAAATGGTTTGCCCCTCCAAACAGCAGATTCCAAATTAGGCCAGTACTGTTTTTCGAAATTTGTAGTCGCCCCAACTTGCAAGTTTGCAAAAACTTTGGTCAGCAAGGTTGTTGGAAATTGCATTTGGCGCAAAGTGACGCGGTTGGTTTCTCCTCTAAAGCCTGAGGGTGAGAGCACCGTCTTGATGACGATGTTGGCATGACCAGTAGCGTGGTCACCACCGGCATCGGCAAACCCAGCAGCGACGCCGCGCTGTTCCTCCGACCTCCCCTCTGCTGTTCCTTGGTTCCGCCGCACCCTGGCCATGATCGCACCCCCCTCCTGCTCCCCTGGCTCGCGCCGAGACGCCCTACCCCACCCATTGAATTCTTGGCCGGAGTTAGGCGCCGCCCGCCGCGTGTCAGCGCCGCCCCGCCACCGCCAAGCGCTAGACGCCGCGCCGCACGAGCAGTAAGACCTCGTGCTAGCTTCTGTAGCTCCAGCGCATCGCTCCTATCCACTCCTCCCCCTTCTGTGACCACTGGAGCACCGGCCACGCGCCGCCACGGCGTCCACCCCGTGTCCCTTGCCCTCCGCTCCCTCGGGCTACATAAGCAGCCTCCCGAGCCCCCTCTCGCCGTGTCCCCTCCTCCTCTTCTCCCCTGAGACGCCTCTGCCCGTTTGGTTGCGGAATGGCAGAGCGATGCTCTGAATCGTCCGAGGTCGCCGCCGGCGGTCCAACGACCATGGCAAGCCTTAGGATAATCCATTCTTCGATTAAACCTGCAGAGATGTTCCTCTTGCTTCCCTCTACCTCTCGGACTAGACCATTTCGAGTTTGGTGGTCCGTGGCCTCGGCACCATCTCAGTTCGCCGCCGGCGAGCTTTCGGCTCCCGAGCATCGATGTATGGTGCTAGTGGCCTCCCTGCTCCTCCACAGCATCTTACCATCCGCGGCGTGACCCCACGGGTCCGTCCGCGTTGCCGGCCAGCGTAGGAGGCGGGGAAGCAGCAGGGGCAGCCAGCTCCGGCGGCCGGCAGTGCCGGGGCGCGCAACATCGGGCTCCCTCCCGTGCGTCCCTGACGCGAGGAAGAGGGTGGCCAGCTGGGCTGCCAGCGTGGCACCCTTGCGTCGCCGACAGGCGGGCCCGGCGTGGCCCAGCCGCCACGTCGTTTAAGTGGATGCGCATCCTGCGCTTTCCGCTTTCCCGCGGTGGAAACGTATTTCCGTGAATACGCAAGCAACCCAGCCCAGCGCGCGGCGCCATGGGCCGTTTCGGCCCAGCAAGGCCAAGCCGCGCGACGGAGCGGCCCGTTCAGTTTTTTTTTTGGGAAATCCTTTCCTTTTCCTTCCGGTGAGTGATTCAAATGCCCATAGTTTTTAAACCGTAGCTCCGATTTAGCCGATTCAAATTTCTAAATTTGTATCTCGGCGAGGTCTAACCAGTGATACTAATCTTGCTATATTTGGAGCAATTTAGTTTCACTGCCCTTGTTTAATACTCCGTTAATCGTTCCGAGGATTAGGCGTTCTCCGGGATTCCGACCCCGACGAGTCCGAGACCTCCCGAACCATTCCAAGATCATCTCCAGAGGCAAGCTAACCCTTGCTATGAGCCATCCTGCAATGCTTGTTTGTTTGATTGCTTAATACCATGCCGGGTGTATGTCTGTCTTCTGTTATTGATATATCTGTCTGCTATTATCGTTGCATGTCTGTTTATTGTCTGCATTTTTATATGAGCATTGTATTGCTGCATTTGTCATACTGCATGTTATATTATTGCACTACTTTATATTGCTTATCTGTGCAACACTCACATTCTCGGGGCAATGGCCGGGTCTCCCGCCTCAGTCAAGGGAATGGGGGAAATTATTACAACTGTGCGTCTCGCGTTTGCGGGGCTTTGTTTGGTTCTTTCCTCTTCGCCGAGGTGAGGAGCGGACGAATGTCGTCTTATGATCCTCGGGGTTGGGGGCATTCGCCAAAAGAGTTAGTTGCCTTGTCCCCTCCGCCAAATATGGTTGGCATAGACCAACCGGACTGCGACGCTGGGGAGCCGACTTTTCCGTGGTTCTTTTGCCGAGATTGCTGACACCACGTCGGGGTAACCCTTGAGTGGAATGGATGCTCTCTCATTTTTATGAGTGCTTTTCGGTTCATTCTTTTACGGTGACACCGGCCGGGTCTCCCGCCACCGTCATCCGTTGAAATATTATGCTATTATCCTGTGAACACTAACCCCCGAGTGACACCGGCCGGGTTGCCCGCCACCGTCACCCGGGTATTATTATTATTGTTATGTTGATATCTATACCTGCAAATGTTATGTTGCTAATGCCTTGTTGTTTGATGTTATATGATTCTGTTGTTGTGATTGTTGTGTTGGACTAATCCCCTGTTGTTTGGACTGGTTATGATGAAACTTGATTAAATGAAACACCCCTCCAAACTTCGATAGGGTCAGTCCATAGTGCCACTAATCTGAACATCGAAAGCACTGCCACTGTCGCTCACATGGGCGGGCCTTGGCCTACGTAACCTATTGAGCCTCCTTTGACGCCACCCTTTTGGCAAGTCTAGTCGGTTACCATAGTTGGTCGGGGCTAGTCTTGTGAAGGTTCCGGAGCTAGGCGTCGCTCATCTGTTGGGGACGTGCCGGATTCACTTCAGCATAAGGCATAGAGTTATGTCGGTGGCTATACAGGGAGTGTCTTGGTAGCGTGAACGGTCAGGTGAGTGTGTCTTGCTGAGTTCGCCTTAGGGATGATGTCCTAAAGTACCGGCTCAGTGTGGTGCACTTAGGTGAGTGGTAATTGCAACCTCTCGAGAGTGTCTAATCTGGATGTCTAGCCTCGTTCCAAGGTTATGGAACAACAGTTCAGTGTCGGTCACACTATTGTCTTTGTCGAGTCAGGAGGTTAAACATAAGTTCTGTTTGAAAGAAAGATGAACAACCGGATTTCACTAAATGAACAAATAAGATGATGCATGGAATGTTGCCTTGAGATGTGATTGTGAACCAAGTTTAGGGATGGCGGTGTGATGCGTTGGGAAGCCTATAGTTAGGCCAGAGCCCACATCAACCGTGCATGCCCAGAGTTGAAAGATGAGGCCAGTGGGCCTAGCAGTGATCACAGGTGATGTTGGGTATTATTTGGTACCCACTTGGTGTCCCCGTTTTCTCGTCACAGGTAAGCTCGTTGTATGATTGCCGGTGCACGATCCAACCCCACCTGGCTTGGACTCTGTACTGGTGATACCCCCGTTGCTTGCTTATGACATGTTTGGTTGTCAATGCCATGCTACTTTTATGTCATGTATCTAGATTACACCTTGCCATGTTGTAGGATTTTATTTCCAATGTATATCTTGTTGCATGATTGTTGGATTGTTTGTGGTGAGTGGCGATTCTTGCTGAGTGCATATTAATGTACTCACGGGCCTTGTGATTGTGGCCAGGTTTTGACGAGGATTCATCTTCCACCTTAGTAAGGATTTGAAGCAAGAGCGTGCTAGGATCAGTAGCCCAGCCAGAACCTGTGGAGTGGAGCCGCTCCAAGCCGTAGCCTCTCATATGTCTTCCGCTGCCAGTTAAAACTCTGTATCGTGCCATGCTGGGATTGATATTTCGTCATTCCTTGATGGCCTTGTAAACCATTTGTAGCACTGATGTGCCTGATTGTGTAATGATATCCGCTATGTTGCATTGTCGTAACGTGCGGCCAGATATCTTGGGCTGGCGCACGGGGCGACCGCCTCTCTGGAAATATGTGCCAGAGCGGGGTGCCACAATGAGCAGCACTAGCACGGGCAGAAGAGCCTTTCCAACCAGCAAAATATTGAGGAGCCTTTACAAGTTTGCTCAGCCAATACTCGCAAGTCGCCGGTGGATCTGCCTTGGGAGAAAACTTGGTGAGCAGATGCTTAGTCGCCACAAGAATGCGTCGGTTGAAGTCTCTAACATATTCAAGCTGATCTTTAATACTGGCAACATACAGGGAAGTATTGCGACCTGACAAAACAAGGTGTAAATAAGACAAATAGCATGGAAGATGGGCATAGTGATGGATAAATATGGTCAGCCGCTTACCAGCAAGATCCTCAATCATGCCCCTCACAAAAGTTCCTGCAAGCTCGGCAGCCTTAAGAAGGGATTTAATTTTCTCGTCATGAGAGGCCAGTTCGTTCACATATTGTGCCTTCACTTGGCCGAGCTCCTGGGTTTTCTGCTCCAGAGCAGCCTTCAGGGACCTTATGGTTTCCTCCTTCTCTGTTAGCCGCAGAGTAGATTCAATCTCAAGCTCCCGGTATTGCTCCTCGCAGGAATCTCGCTCACATTCAAGTCTGGCATTATCTTTTTGAAGTAAATCCAGTTTAATGGCTAGATTATCAGCAGAGGCCACGGGATCATCTTGTCCTTTGTGGTAGCAGATCGAAGCTCAACCTACAGACAGAAGGAATAACTATTCAGAAATCGGTGGAAATGCGCAAACTAGCAATCATACACTGGACAGAAGACTCGAAACCTTGCTTCCTAGATTGTCACAAGATTTCGACTCTTGGGGGCTACAACCAAGTAATAAGGTGTTATTTTTAACATACCTGACGCGAGTCATGAAGTCGTTTTACCAAGTCCCGCAACTCAGCAGTATGTCGCTCTCCAACCTGAATAATGGCATCTTCAAGAGATTGCGAGCCGACAAGAGAAGAGATTGAGGGCATCTGACCCTTCAGTCGCGCAGTTTCAGCATCTTCAATCCCACCTGCGGCTTAGCAGGAACAGTACCAGGAGCGTCTACAGGGATATCACCAGCAAGACTAGCGTCTCCAGGCGCGGTGCGACCTCTACTCGAGGACGGTTCAGGAGAAGAACTTAGAGTTGCCAAATTCGCCTCAGCCTCAACCGTTGATCTGCATAGAAGCGATGAGTAACATAAGGTGTTACCGTTGTCATGAAAAGTTGTGCAATAGACCAAAGAAATTTAAATCTTACCTTGGTGCTACACGGATATTCTTCATCAAGCAGTCAGAAGATGGTGAAGAAAGAGCTTGCAGATCAGAACCTGCAAAAAGGAAAGCAAGGATTAGCACATAAAACTATTCCCTAATTCAGGCTACATGGTGGTGGAACAAGCAAAAAAAATTGAGGAGACAATACTTGAGCTTATGGACATGCTGTTACACGTGGTGCGCCTAGTGAAGCCCAAGTCACTAGCAGCTCGGCTAGTTTCCGAAGATTTGAGCACCTTTTTCTCTATGAGTACAGTGAGAACCATGCGGCGCTTTACGACCAATATTGGATCTTCAAGGCTCCCCTCTAGCAAGCGCTTTGAAGACCTGAGGGATCCCTGGGACGACTCAGGATTAAAAGGAACTGAAGATAGGAGCAAGTTTGTCATTTGTTGATCCTCCTCAGATATGCCATCCTCAAAAATGAGGCGTCTTTGTCCACCAGGTGTTCAATTTCCTCTTCCTCCGCAGCCCTTTTCGACGATTCACCATGACCTTGGGGCTCGGTTGAGTCGCCTGGTCACTGGTGGGAAGGGTCCTGAACTCAGGATCAATCTGAAAGTAAAACATAAACAGCAGGTCAGTATAAAGTCATGAGGAAGGATGGAATAGTTTAAGAAGGCAAGGACATACCACAAAAGGCTTGTGCCTTCCCAGAAAGGAGCTAAACGAACAACGTCATATGAGCTGATGTCTACTTCAGTGACGCGTCCCAGTCCTCGGGGCAAGACCTGTCCTGGTCATCATTGCGACCGGAATAATCGACCATAAGCCGTTGACGGCGACTCACTGGCTGGATATGCCACTTGGTCCAACAGGAAATGACGTCGAGACCAGTAAGGCCGTGGAGATTCAGCGCCTCTATTCGATCCATCAGAACCTTAATGGTTGACAATGAAGAGGGGTCTGGTTTTGATGACAAGGCAGGAGAAAAGACAAAGGGAGTCGGGGACCAAGGAGGAAGATGGATTTCCTCCTCAGGAGAAGTGTCCTTGCAATAGAAGAAAGTTCTCTGCCAATCTTTGACCCTATTAGCTAAGGCAAGTTTGAGAAATACACTGTCTCGGCGACGTTGAAAGGCAATGGCACCGCATTGAAGGAAAGGGAAGCCCGAGCCCTCGCGCTGACTATTACAACAGAAGAGAGAGAACCAAATATCTATGGAGGGCTCTATCGCAAGATAATCTTCACATAGGGTGTGAAAATTGCTAACTTGGAGCATGGAGTTGGGGCCGATGTCATGAAGACGCAGGTTCAGTCGTTGCATCAGGGAACGGAAGAAAAGAGAACCTGGGGGCTGAATCCGCGCTCCACGTGCTCCGTAAACATAACTAGTTCCCCGGGTTGAGGATTGGGAATCAGCTCGCCATCTGAGGCCCGCCATTCACATTCATTCTTTGGACGCAGAATCCCGCGAGAAGTAAGGGACTCGAGGAAAACCTCATCAATCCAAGAGCCGTCCCAGTTGCAACTACGCCGAGGCATCTCCTTTGGCTAAGTCTGCAAGATCATGAGGAAGATAAAGCAGAGTAGACAAGGGCAGCGCGACGAGGGATAAGAAAGGCTAGATGGTGACTTGACCTAAGGGCGGTGCAAAGCTTTAAACCAGAAGGACCGCGATACGCGGGAGTGATAAGATTAGGGGCCCGAAACTTACGGAAGATGGGGAGGCTAGATTTCAAAGTAAGTCGCAAAGTCAACAAAGCGAGTAAGTCGCGCAAATCCCAGAAGAGTTAAACATCAAGTGGGAGACTAGAAGAAGATTGAGAAGTTCAACCAGGACGATTCAACGCTGCGACTCATCAAAGATAGAGGAAAAGTTCGTATATAGCTGAAAGAGTGCTTAGCCTATGAAGTCCACGTTGACCTTGGGGGCTAATGTCGGGGGAATACTTAACTCGCGACTCAACGAGAGAAGTGCGACTGATTATGGAGCCGCGTCCGCACCGTTAATGGGCTTGTACTAAGATGGGCCGGTGCCAAGGATGTCGCACGAAAGATCTAGAAGATTGGAGATGACTTAACTTGGACGACACAAAGATATGTAGTCTCTTAGAAGGACTCCGGTCGACACTTTCCTAAGGGAATAGACTTTCCTTGTAACCTAGCGAGCCTCCGTGCATATAAGGAGGACTCGTAGGACGTAGAAGGGATCGAATCGAATCCAAGCCCTAAACCCTAGGACATACGGTGACTCGACACCTCGATCGCCGGCGACTCGATACCTCGATCGCCAACCCTTGTAACACCATATTCATATCAATTCCAATCTAGGATAGGCAGGAAGTAGGTCTTTACCTCACATTGAGGGGGCCGAACCTGGGTAAACATTGTCTTCCTCGTGCCCTGTGATCTTAAGCTCGGAGACGCTCGATTCGCACAACCCCACGTCCACGAAGTCATCACAATGACATCTGCCGAGATTACCCCACGACAGTATCCCTGAGCGGGCCCTCCCCCTGTACCAGCTTGATGCTTCAGACAAGATTGTGGCCAAGATGCCCCGCTTTGACCAGTGGGATTTGCGTGCGCCTGGCCAAGTTGGGGAGCGGCCAAACCCGCTCTGCCCTGCACACGCTCCAGTTGGTGGCGAAGGCAGAGGCTTCCGAAGCAGCCGACGAGGGCTCCTCTACGGCGGAGGAGACGCGGAGTGAGGCGGCACCACCACCGCGCGGGCGCCGCGGTTTGGTGGTCACCTCCAGTGACGAAGAGACCATTGACGGGACAAGTGTGGCTCCTGTGTCGCCTGCAGTCCCCTTCGAGAGGGCTCAAGAGGCCCGCGCACCGTCCCCTGAGGCGTTGACACCCTCTTCAGGGTTGAAGAGGTGCTCTTGGGTAGCTCGTGACGAGTAAGTTCTTCCGGCTTTTGGTCCCTGTCTTACCTTGCACTTCCACGGTCTCTTAACCTTGGCTTGATTTAGGAAACTTCCGTAGGCGAAGAGAGGGAAGAAAGAGAAGTCCTCGAAGCAGAAGGATCTTTCTTTTTGTGCTGCGAGGGCGGCCGCGCCGAAGGCCGGAGTCCATGCACGCCGACGTCGGCCATGGAGGACCTTCCTTCCGCTTCATCGGACGTCGAGGGGACGGAAGATGGTACGGTGGGCAAAGTAGGAGTCCTGTCACCGCTTACACGGTGGCCGGGCTCGCTCCCAAGCGTTGCGGAAGGGGATTCCCCACAGCGGCCCGTACTGAGTCTCTGGCGGCCTCCTCCTCTGGGACTGCCGCGTCGCCGGCGGAAGGCGCGGCCACAGCGAAAGGCGGCGCGGATGCACCGAGTGCCGGCCCGTCGGCCCCTGAGGCTGGGTATTGCGGAGCAGCCTGCTACCGGTGGTTCTGCGCCCGTGCCTCCTCAGGCTGGTGAGGGGGTCAGCTTGGAGAAGCCTCCGGAGGCTCCTCCCGTCGTCGTCCAGTCTTCTCCGTTGAAGGCTTCTGCGCCTTCTGGAGCTCCAGCCGGGGATGGCCATCGACTTCATGCCATTACGCCCTGACGGTTGTTGGCGGCCTGGAGGCTCCTAGCGGCACGGCCCGCCGCGCCCTGCTAGACGCGCTTAGCGCGCTCGATGGCGAGGCCCGCGTGGTGGAGGTCCATCAGGCTCGGGGGCGCGCCCGTCTTGCACAGGCGTGGTGCATGCTCCACATGGCCGAGGGGATCTCCGCCAGAAAGACAAAGAATCAGCCGATCTTCGAGAGCAAACCCTACAAGAGGCGGAGAAGATCCGACGTGAGGCCATGCTCGAAGCCGGGGAGGTCCTGCGCTGTGCCAAGGAGAAGCTGGCAGAGGTGGAGTCTCGCGAGGCTTCGGTTGAAGAGAAGGCTCGCGAGGTTTCGTCTGGGCTTCAAGAGAGGGAGGCGAACATCGCCCGGCGCGAGCAGGCTCAGGAGGAACTTCTTTCTGAGCTGAGGAAGGGCCAGGCCTTGGTTGCGGAGCGAGAGGCGTCTGTTGCTGCTGTCGAGGAGGCTCATGCTGCTCGTCTTGAGGCTGAGTCAGCAAGAGTCAAGGCTGAGGTTGAGATGAAGGTCCAGGCCGGCCGTAAGGCCTACGAAAAGGAGTACCGCCTGGCCCTGGAAACTGAGCGGGCCAGCCTTTCTTCAAAGGAGAGCGAGCTTCTCGGGAAGGTCCATGAGCTTGAAAAAGAGCTTCGAGAGGTAAGGGCCGCTTTGCGGACTTCGGCCGAGGCGAAGATGCTAGCTGAAGAAGTGCTTGTCGAATTGCAGGGACAGGTGGCATCTGCTTCTGGGGCCGCTCTTGGGCCTTGCGAACCTCCCACCGAGGTGCCAGTGACAGGCTGCGAGGATGGCGAAACTCTCAGACTCTTAGCCTCGTGAGCCCGGTTTGCTGTTGAAAGCCTTGGAGACAGGGGTCTGGCACCTTTGGTTGACGCAGGTGGCGCCGCCTTTCTTTGGTTTTTCGACGGCCTTGTCACGACACTGGAGACGGCGGCCTCTGAGATGAACGACATCATCGAGGCCGAGTGTCGAAACCTTCTGGGTTCGGCCGCTACTCGCGTCCTTTCCAACCTCAGGTATCTTCACCCGACTGTGGATCATGCTCCTCTGCTACGGCCTGCACCGGCGGAGCTTCCCGTGACGCTGAAAAAGGAGGTGGAAGACTTGGTGAAGATCCTCACGGCGACGTTCGCCCGTGGTTCTGCTGAGGAGAGCGGCGAGGATGACTCCGGCATGATGGGTTCTGAGGACGAGGTCGACGATGATGGTGCTGGGGATGCTGGGGAAAGCCATTCTTCTGCCAGCTAGGATGCCTCCTTTGCCTGACTAGGTGCAAAGACCTCTTGAATTCCTGAGTTGTAATAAGCAAGACTTAAGTTTTAAGTACTAGTTCATGTTTTTCCTGCTATGAGGCTTTTCATGCTGCTTCATCCGTACTGGCATGTTCTACGTTGTCTGGGGCCCCAGCCCCCGAGCGTACTTGTGTCGCCTCGTAGGGGTGAGGACTTTTGAGGTTTTGATGCTCAAAAGCTCCCTTTGCACGCTCAAACAGGCCACAGATTTCCTAGAGGTCAAGTATCGTGGAGCCCTTGGGAAGGAAACTTAGCTTTCGTGAGGTGAGGACCCTGAGGAGGGATCCTTAGCTTGCTGAGCCCTTCGAGGCTTGGAGGGAGTGCGCCAGACTTGTGAACCGTGACCCTTGCTTCTTGGGGTTTTACCCCGCTTCGGCGTCCTGTTCTGCGACAGAGGAAAAAATGACAAGGGTTGTGATGGTGCACGCTTTGCAGGTTCGCCCCTAGTGTTACACGAGGAAGCTTTAGCACCAAGGACCTTGGAAGGTGGCATGTACGAGGGCGTCCCCCCGAATCCACACATGGTTTACTTTGGTTTTTCGGAGCTGCTGGGACTGACCCGAGCACAGACACCATGCCTCAGCCCCCGCTCGTGTAACGCTTGGAGAAGTTAGCGTGCACAAAGGCTGCTTACCGAGAGGTAAGGACATACATGGGTATGCTCAGCGCGAAGCGCTTTAGTTCTCATGTTTGAATGAAATAGGTTCATTACAAAACGTGCCGCTGTGGGTAGGGAGACCCTCATGCGGAGGAGTCTCATTGAGGTTGTAGTGGCCGCGTGGCACCCTCAAGATAAAAAGCCGCCGTGCGATCAAGGGGTCACACTCGGAGTGTGTTGGAGTTGTCTTCGGCCCAGGATGAACACTGGGAAAAGTGTCGATGGAGAATGTCTTGGCTGGAAGACACAAAAAGCCGCTATGGCGAGCTGGTCGCCGCCCGGTGGAGGGTACTGCACCAGCCATCCGCTGGGGAGGCTGGGCTCCGTTATTTGTGGGGGGAGCCCCCGAGCCATTTGAGGGCCGGGTTCAAGTTGTCGGTGGCGGCTCGTGATGAGGAAAACGATGCGCCGGCCGGGCTCCTTAAGTTCCTTATCATCCGCGGCGCTGGCGGAAAATGCTTTGATAATCGTAGCTTCCTATGTCGCGGTGGACCTTGCCGTGGTCTTGACCGTAGCGACGGGCGCTTCTCCGCGGCACTTCCCCCTCGCGCCTTCTTTTGATGCCGAGGTCGCTGAGCGTGAGGGGGCTCTTGAATGGTTTTCTGAAGTTGGCGACGAACCGCTCGCGCAACTCCTCCCAAGACCCGATGGAGGCCTTAGGAAGATTCAAGAGCCATGCGCGGGCAGTTGCCTTGAGGGCCAGGGGGAGCCAGTTGGCCATGACCTGGGTGCCCCGCCCACGGCTTGAATTCCTGCAGCGTAGAGCTGCAGGAACTCCGCAGGGTCGAGCGTTCCATCGTAGCGGGGAGGTAGCCTTGGGCGGAATTTAGGAGGCCAAACCACTCGCCACAGTTCTCGGGATAGGGCGCGGCAGCCCCCGCTACGCGCGTCAGGGCAGGTGGCCCGGTCGGGGTCGTTGGCCGTGGCGAAGTCATGGACCACGCGGCCCGGTCGCTCGTGCGGGAGTTCGAAGTTCACGTGGACGTCTTCCGGGGCCCTGGTGACGATCTGGCAGCTGGCACCACCGAGGTGCGGAGAGGATACGCCATGGGAAGGGGCCTTGTCTGGAGCGTGGGTGTCGTGGTACAGCCCCCGTGCACCTCCCGCTGGAGGCGGAGGAGGCGGTGGAGGAGGGGGAGGGGCGATGTGCGCCACTCGCCCCTGCGACGCTGGCGGCGCGATGGAGTGCGAAGGTGCCGGGGCAACCTTCGCGGTGTCGACGAGCTCGGTGACCCGCTGGAGCCACGCGTCATGTCCGGCCTCAGTGGGTCGGTAGCGCAGGAGTTCCTGCGCCATGAGGAGCGCAGCCCCCGGCGTTAGTGGAGTTCGGGTGGAGGCAGACGCGGTGTGGCCGTCAGACGGCTGAGGTGTGCCCTGCCTGGAAGGGTGAAGGGACGAAGCTTCCACTTCCTCCGACATGCGCTCCTCTCCTTCCTCGGAGGCGGCGGGAGCCGCGCGCCTGCGCGGGTTGTTGACGGCGGGCTCGGAGACGACCCGGCTGGCCGCCTTGCGCCGAGTGTCGACCATGGTGGTGAGGAAAAATCGAAGAGAGCGCCTCAGTCCCCTACCTGGCGCGCCAAATGTCGAGGAATATTCTCAAGGGAACTTCTCCTGTAGTGATGTTCGAACACTGGGGGCTAAAACACGCTCTCAACGAAGCTCTCGGTAACCTCGGCGAAGTAGACACGCACCCAGCAAGGAGACACAGCGGTTTTTTACCCAGGTTCAGGCCACCCTGATGGTGTAAAACCCTATGTCCTGCTTGGATGGATTGCACTGCTCGGAATGATTACAGTACAAGGGTTGGAGCTAGTCGCTCGGTAAAAGATGATGTTCTAAGGCCGCGAGGTGGCCCTATTTATAGTGCTCTGGTCCTCTTCCCCCAAATGTTTTAGGCGGGAAGGGTTGCCACATAGCACCAAGAAGGGGTCCCGGCGTACTGCCCTAGCTTCAGATAAAGCCACCGTCCATGGCGCGATGGCAAGGACTTGTCGGTGACGTTGCAGATGACGTCCGTGGTGGCGCGTAGCGCCGGTCTTGCCATCTTACACCAAAGAGGAAGGTCTTGGGCTTTGCTTTGCTTGGCGTGGATGGTCGGCGTCCTTTAATCATCAAAGCGGAAAGCTTTGGCCGACACGCGCTGCGGCGTGGCGCAGACGCGCGCGTCACTCTGGGGAAGACGCAGCCGCACATGGCCCCTGGCGCGGGGTCACGGGTACGCTGTACTTCTTGTCTTGTTCCGTCTGATGCCTGGTGGCGCCGCTTACCTCGCGAAGGGTAGTCTCGCGAGGCCTTTTCTTGGCTGCTTGTGCCGCGTCCTCCCGAGGCTGTTCTCCTCAGCCGCAGGGTCTTCGCGAGGCCCAAAGGGTTGGACCGTACTCTGCTGACCTGTTGACTTGGCTTGATCCTCCGAGCGTAATCTTCTGGGCCAAAGGCATACGGGCCGTGGTACCCTGGTTTCCACTGGTCCGACAACGATGTCGTCGACGTAAGCCTCGGCATTTTTCCCCATCTGGACTCCTAGTGCGATGCGCATCAGTCTTTGGAAGGTGGCGTCGGCATTCTTGAGGCCGAACGGCATACAAATGTAATAGTATACGCCGCACAGGGTGATGAAAGCTGTCTTCTCCTCGTCCTCCTTGGCCATCTTGATCTAGTGATACCCTGAGAAGGCATCTAAGAAGCAAAGGAGGTCGCAGCCCGCCGTAGAGTCCACGATCTGGTCGATGCGTGGCAGCGGATACGGGTCCTTGGGACAGGCCTTGTTGAGGTCGGTGAAGTCGATGCAAAGACGGCCGCCGCCCGTCTGCTTCGGCACCACTACCGTGTTGGAAACCCACTCGGTGTGCACAACTTCTCGGATAATCTTCGCGTTTTTGAGCTTTTCAACCTCCTTGATGATGAACTCTTACTTCTCGGGTGCCTGTCTTCGCGCCTTTTGCTTCCCGGGGCGCGTTAGGACACACGGCCAGGTGATGCTCGATCACCTCCCGAGGTGCCCCGGTCATGTCGGAGGGCGTCCATGCGAACATGTCCGTGTTCGCCCGGAGGAAAGCGGTGAGCTCTTCATATTGCGCGGGAGACATGTTGCCACCGATGGTGACGGTAGCCCCCAAGCCATCGGCTTGTAGAGCTACCTTCTTGGTAGCCGTCCGGTCCGGGGAAAAGAGTTGCTTTTTCTTCTTAGAGGAACCGGCGAGGTGTTCCTCGGGGAGGAATGCCTGAGCCGAGTCAGCCTCGGGAGGGCATGTCCCGGAGGTGCCCCCTGAGGCCAAATTCCGCTTCTGGCCGGGAGACTCGGAGCCGTGCTTGAGATCTTCTTCCTCAGCCACGCAAGCGACGGTCGTGTCCGGGAAAGCCTGCTTGGCCGAGGTGCCATCCTGATCGCCGCGTATGGTGATGACGTCGCAACTACCCGGGATCTTGAGGAGGTTGTATGCTTGATGCGTGACTGCCATGAACTTGGCCAGAGCTGGGTAGCACAAGATGGCGTTGTAAGGCAAGTTAATGCGGGCCACGTCGAAGTCGATGAACTCCGTGCGGAAGTTCGTGACCAGGCGACCCCGTTGGCGACCCCCGAGAATGGCTTGGATGGTGTCAGGCGGTCGAAAGGCACATGGAGCTGGGCGAACGCCTGTATGGAGAGGACGTTGAGATCGGCACCCCCATCAATGAGTGTCCGGGAGACGGTCACGTGGTTGATGGTGGGAGTGCAAACCAACGGGGTGACGCCGACCATGGTGGTACTCTCTGGATGGTCACTTTCGTCGAAGCAGATCTCGGGCCGCGCCCGCTTACGAGGTCTTGACGCCCTGGCTCGGGGAGAGCGGCGCCCACCACTCTGGCCGGGCGCTTGGTGATGCGAGTGGGGGAAGAGGCCTGGTCTGCTCCAAGAATGCAAGCTACGTTCCTGCGAGGCCCGTAGAGCTCGCACTGGCACTCGACCTCTCCCCATGTCGTGGGCAGAGCTTGAGACCAGAGTAGTACGTGGGGCAGCTCCTCTTCTTGCACCCCTAGCTGCCCGGCGGAGCCGGGCGATGCGCGCCCCGCAGCGATTTCCATGAGCTCGGCAATGCGCCCCAGCTAGGCGGCGCGTCCGGACTCCGGGGGGGACGGTACCGGAGGAGCTCTTGCGCCATGAGCAGCGCAGCCCCGGCGTTGGTGGAGCTCGGGTGGAGGCCGACGCGGTGTGGCAGTCAGACGGCAGTGACGGGCTCTGCTATGAAGGGTGGAGGGTGGAAGCGGAAGGCGGGAGCCGCATGTTGGCGAGAATTGTTGACGACAGGCTCGGTGGCGACCCGGCTGGCCGCCCTGCGGCGAGTGTCGACCATGGCGGTGAAGGAAAACGTAGAAGCGCCTCTGTCCCTACCCGACACGCCAAATGTCGTGGAAAAATCCCACGGGGTAGTGAATTCGAACACAGGGGACTGAAACACGCAATCGACGGAACCTTCGGCGACCTCGGTGAACACACACACGCGGCAAGGAGACACAACGGTTTACACAGGTTCAGGTCACCGTGATGGTGTAAAATCCTACTTTGCTTGTCTGGGATTGCACTGCTTATAGCGGTTACAGTACATGAGCTTGTAGTTGGATCGGAGATGGATCCTTGCTAAGGTTGCGGCGCGGCCCCTTTATAGTGCTCTGGTCCTCTTCGTCCAAAGGCGTTGGCGGGAAGGGTTTCCACATAGCACCAAAAGATGGTACCGGCGTACTGCCCTAGCCCAGCTAAAAGCCTAGCGCCAGTCCGGCCGTCTTGCACCAAAGTGGAAGGTCTTGGGCTTATCTTTGCTTGCCATGTATGGTAGGCATCCTTTAATCACCAAAGAGGAAAGGTTTGGCCGGCACGCTCTGCGGCGGGGCGCAGGCGCGCGCGTCACTCTGAAAGAGACGCAGAGGCACATGGTCCCTGACGCGGAGTCACGGGTGCACTGTTGCTTGTCTTCTCCTGCCCGAGGTCTGGCAGGGATGCTTCCCTTGCGAGGCTGGTTCTTGGTCAGACTTGGCTAGCTGCCACCTTGGCCTCTCGAGGCCGGGGTCTTCAGCGGACTATGCCTTCGTGAGCCTCTTTAGAAGTTGTCTTGACTTGATTTCACACGTAATCTTCTGGGCTAAAGGCACACGGGCCGAGGTACCCTGATTTCCAGTGCTCCGACAGCGGGTAAGATGGATTCGGCCGCACATGCAGCGGTGATTGAGCCCCCGACACGGTCACACACACATACGTGCGTTCATTGAATTCCTGGGCACAGGAAGGGAGTGAGCGTGTATTGAATCTAATGGTACGTATTCCACTACAACGTGCGTGTCCGGCAGCCAGCCGTGGCAGCGGCTGTTCTGGTCGCCGGCGATCACTGCGCCTCCAGAACGATAGGTCTGCCTTTTGCAGGCATTTACACTGTGGCATGAGCTCTGAACTGGATAGAGTCAGGAGTGACCAAGGACACTAGCAGTGCAGTGCAGTGTTTGCTTTCACAAACTGATGATGCTATTCTTGGAGGAGCCTTCATATTTTTGCACACGTCAAGTCACTTTCATCTATGCCACAATTAGGGAGGCGCAAGTATGCATTTCATTTCAACCTAGAACTTTCAAACCTGAATATGCAACCTTTGAGCATCAAAACCGTCCTCATGAGCTGTATTCAGGGGAGAAGGGCTTGCAAAATATATTGCACCTCACCACAGCAAGCATTTAATCATGGCGTAAGAAAAGATTTACCCACTCGGATGTTTTTGGAATCTCACCATTTTTGTTCTTACGGAGCTTTCATTGGAAACCAGCCAAATCCAGCGCTGCTAGTGACAGGCTGCAGTGAAGACGTTGCTGTTGGGTCCAGTATAAGGACCACTTTGCCTCCCTGTCTCTGCTTCCAATAACTACCGGCCTGAACCTGTGGACCACTCCCAGTCTGTTACTGGTTAGTAGTACGATTCAGTAACAGAATCTTTTTGCTTCAGTACAAAACCAAATTGAAGCCCACAGCAACCACACAGATGGCACATACAGTATTATGTAAGCAATCAAAAAGACATATCACTGGATAATGTTTTACGACGCAATTCTTGTTCACACTTATTACACGGGACGAAACCATGCATGTACCGAGAAGTACTAAGGTAACAACAAGCATACGCTTTTAACACAATGTTAGGTACTAATAACAGATTACTGACATTATTTTAGAATCTAAAGCAAAGACTGGCAGATAAATCGTTCAGGAAAACCCTGAGCAGGTTACTGAATGATGAAGTTGCTTCTGTTTCCTTAGCTACACTGTCCTTTGCAGTTGTTTGGGCTCTCCTGCTCTAGATCACAGGATGGTACCCGGCAGATTGCAATAGAACTGCCTTGATTTCCTCAGGCTGAAGACCAGGGCCATCCTTGCATTGCTGATGTGAAAAACAAAGCTGTCGTCAGTTACAGTTGAGTGCCTTCTTAGCGGCACTAAGTATTTCTTTTCATACTTTCAGAAAACGTGGCTTGTCATACCTCAGCCTTGAAGACATCCAAGGCAAAGCCATTGAAGCAACTGATAACAGCTTGCTGCACGTCCAGACCAAGGGATTCGATCGCCTTCATGGCAGAAAGCAGAAGACCAGGCCTTCGAGCGCACAGCATGTGGATGTTGACGACCCGACCTTCCCGAAGCCTAACCTCAACCTTTTGCACGCAAAAAAGAACACACAAGTTAGTCCATCAGGTACGCAAACTAATGCACACATCATTCCGTTAAACTTTTAGCTGACTTTTGTCTACTGCTAGTTAAACATTAGCAAAGAGAATTGTCACATCATGTCAAGTGGCACAAATTTCTACGATATGCAGCCGGTTTAGCTCATCTGAAGAAACATACTGCTTGAAGGAAATTCAGAGGTACTTACACTTGGTTGCTGACCATTAGGGCTTGGCAGTGCACTCGGGCAAAGCTCTTCCTTCACGCGCGATGGCAATGTGGGTAATGTTGGAGTCAGAGGGTGGAAGCTTGTAGGTGTTGGGGGCAGTGAGGATGTGGAGGGAGATGGTTCCAACTCATTCTGAAGATCATTGATCTTTTGCAGGAGCTCCCTCAGGTACTCGATTGCATCACCAAGAATAGAAGCCCTGTCCATCTAGCAATGACGACCATACATATCAGTTCATTAGCTAGTCATGATATAAAGGACAATTGGTTAATTGTGCACACATAGTGAGAGAAGTACCAATTTTACTCAATGTGAGGTCTATTAACAAAATACTAATTAATAAAAAGCTGTATGCATCTTATCGATGCAGAGGCCGGGGCTTCCCCATTTCGATTTTTTATTAAGAAAAAACTAAACCTGACTACTCAATATAGAAACAACCAAAATAAACGGCACACCATGCTTATACTCCTTTTCGGCTCACAAAAACTCGTGCATTTTTCGACACACCATGCAAGCTAAGAGATTTTCCTTTTTGAAACTATACACCGGGAGGGATATATAGGGGATATCTTTTATTCAATTATTATAAATGAATGTAATCGACGTCTTTCCACTGCCCCATGATGTATAATAGCCTCCGGTAGTTTCCTCTTTTTTTATGGTCAATTCCTTTCTTTATATGACAGCACAAAGGTACTACAGTAATCACGACTTAAAACTTTGTTTTTTGTAATCTGTCTACACCTCTGGCAATGGACTAGAACCTGAACAATATGCAGCAGAAACAGCAGTATATCTGGCAGAAATTTGTCGGTAGTACAACTCATCGACAGCAATCGTATTTGACTCGTACAACAAGAAATCACCAGAAAATTAAATTTTGCGAATTATTTACTTCGAAACGTAAATTCAGTAGCCTCCATAAAAAAGTTAAATTATGGCCATGCCATAAGAAACTGGAACTATAGATACTAAATCAAAATTTAGCCAGACCAAGGAGTTTGCCAACAATTAACACAATGCTAAAATGTATGATGATAATTTTTTTCCTGAAACTGGCTAGCGTCCACAACTCTACATGAATACTTGCACATAAAGAAAACAGTGATATAAGGCATTACTTTTTATACTTATTTTTACAATTTTTGTCTACAACTATGATAGTGGAAACTGAACAAGAGGCAGCAGACACAGAGAATATGATAGGCAGTGATTTACTTCTTGTACAACTCAAGCACGGCGATTGCATTTACTAGTATGCTGATTTAATACGTCCGAGAATTAGAAATCCATATATCTGGGAAAAAACTAATAGCTAATCAATTCCTCGAAGAAATAGGAATTCACATATCTAGCAATAACCAGTAAAAAAAGTACGCTGGTTTAATTCCTCCGATAAATAGAACTTAAATACCTAGCAGCCGCTAATGTTGAAAATTATGTTATTTCAATTTCTCTTGGAATTAGAAATATGATAGGCTTCCTAAAAAAATAGAATTAGGGTCATGCCAAGTAAAGAAGATCTAGTCCTCTAACATACTCCTAAGTTGAAACCTATACTCAAGGTCACAAGTCCAAATACACTGAAACAAAGATAAACAAACATATCGTTAACATTGGTAGCCATTCTCGATGCTAACTCCAGATTCTCATCTTTCCACAACCTCCAGGACAAGCAAACTACACACAATTCATCAAGATTTGGTGATATAGTGTAGTCATTTCAACCACAAGTATGGATGTTTCAAAATTGCCTAAATCTACCAGACCCAAATACAAGCAGGAGCTACTACTGAGTTACTGTTAAATTTTAGACGTACTTGGGAAACTCTGATACAATGCAGAGGAAGAATTTCTCACCTTGCTGATCTTGGGCACGACAGACCGGAGCATATAAAGCCGGTCATTGAGCTTCTTCCGACGACGGCGCTCCGCCATGAGGTTCTTAGCCGGTATTCCCTTCTTCTTCCCCTTACCTTCCGTTGCGACGCCGCCGCCGGTCACCGTACTGTTGGCGTTCGATTCCTTCCTGACGCTCTCCTCGACGCCCCTCCCGTCCTCCGGCTCCGAGTCGTAATTCATCCCGGACGCGTCAATGCTCACGACGTCCTCATCGACGTCGTCGAGTACCGTGTCACACCCAGCGGACAAAGCGCTCACAGCCGCCGCCGCCGCCGCCTTACGCTTCTTGTCGCCGTCCTCTTCGCCGGCATTACGCCGGAGCGCGCGCTTCTGGAAGAGCGTCGGCTGCGCGCCCAGCGGCGGGAAGGTGTCCAGCGGCCGCAGCACAGCCGCGTTCCCCCGCCCGGAGAAGGGAGCGGTAAAGGACACCGGAGCAGCAGGCGCCTCGGATGAGGAGCCGCTCCCTTCCCCGGCGCCGGTGTCGAACAAGTCGAAACCAGTGAGGCCAGCGAACTCCGTTAGTTGTGGCGGCGCGGTGCCGAATCCACCGAACGAGCCGAGGAACCCTGTGTTCCCATGAGGCAGCAGGGAAACCGGCGCGGTGTTCGAAGCGTTCCCGGCGCCAAGAAACGCCGTGAAATCGCCGCCGACATTGCCGGAGCTGCCGAGGTCGAACCCAGAAACGTCAAAAGGTCCGGTGCCTCCCAGGTTTAGGACCGGGAACATCAGCGAACCGGCTCCGTAGCCAGAAGAGGATCCCGGTGCTCCCATAGCCGCCGTCACCATGGCCATCGACCCGTGCGCGGCGGCGTCGCCGCCCACGTTGGCGTTGGCATCGAAATACCAGTCCTCATCAAGCATCGCCGGGGAGCGGAAATCCCCGCCTCCCCCCGAGGCCATAGCAAGGAGGTGCTGGTTGTTGTGGGGCCCAGTCGCCGCCTGCCCCATCGTCGGCAGCATCCCCATCGCCGCCGGCTGCTCGTGGCCGAGGCCCTGTCCTTGGCCGCCCTCTTCCTGCATCCAGAGCGAATTGTTGTACCGAGATAGCATGGCCACGGCAGTGGCGGCGGGGCGTGAGGGTTCTTGGTGGGGTAAACGACCGGAGGAGGAGCTGCGATGCGGCAGAGATGGCAGAGCAGAAGGAGGACTCTGAGTCTGAGTTCTCTTTCTGGCAGTGTGTATATGTATGGAAGGACACCCACTGCAGGCTGGCCACACTGGAGAGAGACAGGTGAATTTACTGTAATACCCACCCCTAAATTTTTGTCTTCTCCCCCGCTTTTCTTTAAATTTACATTCTTCCGCAGCGGTGCATCCCATTTTATTCGGTGGCCGTTTCTGAGAGGCGAAATGACTGTGCGGTGTTTACCTCAAGGGATGTAATAGGCCTGCTCATGAATTATCAGCTTTGGGTGTTGGTGTAGCTCCTGATGCAGTGTTTTGTGGACTACGTGCTACCCTACTATTGTAACCTGTTTGGTGACCGACGAGTCTGTCGTGTTTTAATGGAATACAAGTGTTCCATGAAAAAAGAATGTAGGTCAAACAATGTGGTTTTGTCTAGAGGTGGTGTCGAGATTTTGGAGATGAAGAAATTGCACTTTACGTTCTGAACTCTTAAGAAAGTTTATCTTTTATTGTAAAGATATAACGCAACTATTCTATTAAGTTGGCCTGGCAGAATTGCCGAACATAGCCCTGATTACAACATTGAGGTTATCATACCACACATTTTGCAAGTTTGCTCTTCAGCCTCACCTAGCGCTACCAGTTTGTGAGCTGGGTTATTACAAGTACGAGGCATATAGATCACTCTGTAGTTTATGAAGGATAATATAAGTTTGTACTTGACTTCTCTAAACAGGACTCGAAGAGGTGCATTGTCAAAGTTGTTCGATGAAATGGCCTGGCACAGAACCTGACAATCTGTAGCAAACACCGGCCTCCCAATTCCCACGTGGTCAGCTATGGATGCTGCATGCAAAAGGGGTTCTATCTATGTCCATAGCGCTTAACCTGCATTAGGAACAGCTGCCGCAGCATTATGATCTCGGGTTATGCATCCCCATCCGCCCCTACTAGAATCCTGGTGGAAAGCTCATCAATATAAACCATAATTCAGTCCCGCTGGGAAGTTTCCAGCGATGCACAGGATAGGAGTTTCTTGTGGTTTATTTTGGACGAATTTAGACCATTCGCCCGTGTGCCCGACAGTCTTCGTTCCCCGTTGTTGGTTTTGTTTCTTTCAGTCCACCAGCAACGAAGGGTAGCAATCACTGTCTTCTCCTTATATCGTTTTTTTTTTTTTTTAGAAAAGGGTCACCCAGCCTCTGCATCAAAATGATGCATACGGCCGCTTTATTAATTTTATTCAACATAGCTGACAAAAGTCTTACAACGAACGAATACAAGCTGAACCCACCAACGGTGAAACACCACAACTAACACAAAACGACAGGGTGAACGGGGCCTTGTTCCCCGGCCACAACCGTCGCCGGCTCCTTGGCTAACTCAGAGATAGCGCCTTGTGCACACGCTCCGGCAATCGCCTCCATCCTCTTCCTCGAACCCAACTTCAGCATGCCGATCGGAGCAAAGACTCTCGCCAGTCCTGCCGCCGATGCCACCATGACACCAGGCAACGCCCCTACCCTGTGCAAGTCCACCAAACAGGACCATCGTCGAGTCTCCGCTGCACCAGGCCGCCAAGACCAGCCGTCTTCGTCATGGTCGGTGAAGCTCCACTCCACCGTTAGACCACTCCAGGCAACACGTGTTCCAAAACGATGCCCTCAAGAGGGAAAAGCGACACCGAAAGTGCCGCCATCGTCCGATCCGGTAGCACCAGATCTTGGGTTTCCCCATGGAACAACCGAGCGGGAGGTAGGAGAATCACAGCAACGACGCCTTCAACAAGGAAACGACGCCGCGGGCGGCACCATCATCGGCTCCGATCGCGGAGCCCGGATCTCACCGGCCATCATCCACACCTTCAGATCCATCGAGCAATGACCAGATCCGGGCATGACGAGCACACCCAAGATCCGTCACCGTACCCGGATCCACCCCGCAGCCCGCCCGCAAGGGCCAGACCACCGGATCTGCCGCTCTGCGCCTCGAGGGCCGAAGATCCGCGCTTCCGCCACGCCGCCGAAGCAGATCGACGTCGCCGTGGCGCCCGACGGCCGCGCCACGCCCGAGATCGGCGGCACCAACCCGCGCCGGCCCATCAAACTCGAGGACGAAGAAGTCCCCCCCCGCCGCCGGCCGCGTCCAGGCTTTTCCTGGCCGCGCCCGTGGTGGCAGCGGGGGAGGGTGGACGAAGGGGAGGTGGAGGGCTAGGCGGCGGCGGCTTGGGTTTCCCTCCCGGCCACCGCGCGGGGGCGGCGCGAGAGGGAGAGGGGAGGGAGGGAGACGAGATTCTCCTTATATCGTAGGCTACACGTACATTCCATCAGATTATGGCGCAAATCGTCACGGAGAAGAGAATGCCACACTTTCTTCAGCTCCCGACGCCGCAGAAACAGGTCACTAGTAGAAAAACCACCATCCGTTCGGGCCTTTTATCCCGTCCAAAATATTGAAACCCGCTGTCCTCAAACATGATGTTGCATTTTGGGGCATCGGTGTCCAGGTCAACCCGCTTATCATGGCGCGTCGGCAAGCTATCATCACTATGGAAACGGGTCAAAACCCTTATCGGCAACAAAGAAAATGTATGTTGCCCAAGCCTCGTTACTGATATGAAGACCGCAATGGCAACAATTAATATATTAGTATGTTATAACAAGGATCCTATAACTCGCTCCTTGCAAGCTCTACGGCGACTCGCCCGGACGACGCACGGGAGATCGCCCTGCAACAGTCTCTCCTACTGAGCCACATTTGAGACCCAATAACATGTATCGATTTTCTTTGCTATTTTCTTTTTCATGAAATTATTTTGTAAGCTTTTGTCATCAATATATTCACTTTTCACTTTTCCTTTATTTTTATATTTGTGAAAAAATTTAGATCTGCAAAAAGGTTCAAATTTTAAAAAGATTCATTTTTTAAAATGCGCAGATTTGAAAATGTTCATATTCGAAAATAATTCAGATTTTTAAAAATGTTCAAATTTTAAAATGGTTCATATTTTGAAAAATAATCATCTTTTGAAAATAGTTAAGTTTTTGTAAATGTCAAAATTTAAAATTTTGGATTTAAGAAATCATATTAATAAAAATAAAATAAAATGTAAAAAGGAAACAAAAAAAGAAAAAAGAAAAGAATAAAATAAGATAAAGCTAATCGAAAAAGCGAATAAAAAGAAAAAAACTAATGGGCCGGCCCAGTTGGGAAGCCCTCTGCGGACGAGTCGGTGCTATGCATAGTTTAAAAAACCGGACCGGACCACCGGTTGAACCAGGAAAAAGGGAGTTGAACACGCGACATCCTACTGCGAGCAGAGGCAGTGCAACTGTTGGGAAGCCCTCTGCGGACGAGTCGGTGCTATGCATAGTTTAAAAAACCGGACCGGCCCGCCGGTTGAACCGGAAAAAACTAGAACCAGAGCCCTCACCGGTCTGTTAAGCGCACTGGAACGTCCGCGCCAGTGAACCGGAAAAAACCGCCGAAACCGCGGTCCAACCGGCGGTTTTCAAAGAAACCGGGACCTAAGGAACCGCCGGTTCGACCAAACAAATACCTCGCGCGCGGGAAAAATAAGCAGCAGGAGACGGGAGTCGGACACGTGATATCCTACTGCGAGCAGGGGCCAACTGGCCTGAGGCTAGTTCGTGTCATAATAGTACACGTATTTTTTTTGGATAAAGATAATAGTACACGTATATAACTTAAATACAACTTAATTTCTACAGATTATTAAATACACTGCTATGCTCCGCTGCTAACACAGTTGTTGTTACTTCACCAATTCCCATTGTTGCGGGCGCTGCAACAACTACGCTCGGCGGCATCCTACAGCCTTTTCTTCTTGTTGTAATACCTCGGCCACTGTTACTTGTTGCATTTCTAGTGTCAAACTGTAGCGTCTTATTTTTTAAACACTACCGGCAGTAACTCAACACAAAGTTGACAACAATCATCGTATATATTCTGGCCATGTAAGTTTTGAAGAGCTCGTGCAAAATCACGATCTTGGACATGTTTGATGATGGGCACGATTCCTTGATCATCCTGGAAAAAAAATTAGTGGTCACCACCTTTCCATAAGGATCAAAGACTTGATGGAGCACATTCTTCGTGACCTGGTAGACTACACGCTGAATCGTGATGCGAATTATTCTACACGACGTCTTCTCGGCAGCGAAAGCCATGGTGGTTGGCTTTGATACCATATGTTGCGGACTTAGATCCACGACGGTCGACGGGATAACTACCGTGTAGAAAATAGCCAGACGGCGTGGTTGTGAAGGATTGGGTAGATAGCTGTTGAGAAGAGAGAATAACCAAGGATAGATTAGATTCATTGTTCTTCCTTGTCTCAACCCTAGATGCGTGAAATCTTATATATAGTGGATGCTTAGGGCATCTCCAGCCGTTGTGCCCCCCAGGCCGAAAAACGGCGCTATTTTGGCCCGCCTGGGGGAGGGGGCAATGGCGCTATTCCGGTTTCTGGGGTGGCCCGATTCCCAGATGCTTAGGGCATCTCCAGCCGTTGTGCCCCCCAGGCCGAAAAACGGCGCTATTTTGGCCCGCCTGGGGGGGCGCAACAGCGCTATTCCGGTTTCTGGGGTGGCCCGATTCCCAGCCGTGCCCAAACCCAAGGCTTTGGCCAAAATATTCAAAAAGACAAAATATGGCAAACTAGGCAAATTTCATTCATATATGGCGAAAATATGGCAAACTCCACCGGGCCGTTGCGGCCTGTGTCGGCGAGCTCCTGCTCGTGGCGCCGGACGAAGTACTGCGTCCAGAACGCCTCGTTGTCTGGCTGCCAGCGGGGATCCGCCGCCTGCGCTGGAGTCAGGCCGGCGATCACCTCCTCGATCACGTGCTCCCGTTCCGCCCCTTCTGGCGGCGGAGGCACGGCCACGCCGCCCGCGCTCAGATGCCACGATCCCTGGCCACCGGAGGCGCCAGGGACGCGCATGTCAGGCGGGGTGGGGTAGCCCGCCTCGTACAACATGCGCGCCTCGTCCTTGCGGAGGTGGCGGCGGCCGGAGCCGTTTGCGGCGGCGGCCGAAGCCGTTTGCGGCGGCGTCATCGCCGGGGAATCGCTCGGCCATCGCGAAGAACTGAGCGAGAGAGGAGAGCTCGAGGGATGCGAGTGCGAGAGGGAGGAAGACGGCGAGAGAATGGTGTGGCTGTGCACGGCGAGGAGAGGGGATTTTATAACGCGTTTGGAAGGCCAGCCGGAGCGGCAGTGGCGCGCCATTACTGCGCCGCGTGCCCCGCGATTGGACGGCTCGGCCACGGCCGCTCACTAGGCGCTGGCCACGCCATTACTCCGGCAGCCTTTGACCGGCGCGGGAGCCGAGAGGATGAGGCTGCGCGCTCACGGGCGGTTCAGTTTCCGCGCCAATTCGCCTGGTCGCTGACGGCGCTGGCCCGCCTGTTTTGCGCGCCATTTCTGCCCCCCAGGCGCAACCCAATGGGCTGGGTTCCGCCTGGGTGCGCCGGCACCAAAACGGCGCAAAGCGGCGCTATTTGGGCTCCTGGGGGGCCGACTGGGAGAAAACGGCGCTATTTGGGACAAAACGGCGTTATTTCTCGGGCTGGGGGGCGACTGGAGATGCCCTTAGATCCATGACCTAGTTGGACTTATTAGACCTTTCTTTATACACATGGATTCTTTGCTAATCCTATTCTTTCCTAACGAATTCTATAATACTTCTCTTTCATGAACTCCTCCCACGTTTATACTCCTGCCTTGATTCGGTGGACCCATCTTCCATAGCACCCAAACAAAAAGGGCATGGTTTCGGAAGAGAAAAGATTACGATTGATTGCGATGCGTGATCATCTTTATATTCTTGTATATTGCGTGAAGTATGAGGCCAGGACACGTGCAGGCTCGTGCGAATCTATAAAAACAATGTTGTATGTCGGTCATGGCTTAATATTCCTTTGGTACTATGAAAAAATGTTAGATATATTTTGCTATCTCATTTTGATGAAAATATGCTAAATCATCATAATTAAAAAAATTGACGGGTCGGCCAAATGGGTCTCCTGTTGGGTGCACTGGTCAGAAAAAATCTGTTAAAGATCGGATCCGCGTGGGCAAACAAACAGACAAAAAACGAACACATTTTAAATCTGGTTGGATTCGCCCGTTGAAGTTGTCCTTACTGTTCAACACAAAAAGCAACATTGGTTATTGGTTCTTCTTGTGACGAAAACACGTCCGAAACAGGGTTTAACACCAACAAAGAAAGACGTAATTGAAGTGTTTATCTAGGATTCACTTTATGAAGAGGCTAGGAATGTGGATTTCCGTTTCAAATTAAGATGCAGTTGCCATCCACCTGGGTGTGAATGCTGTCGTTGTCTCTTCAGTCTTTGCTGCAGAGACCTCTTATTCTGAAAAAAGATGTTGGGATGAACGTATATGTATGTTTACTAGCTAAATGCCAGTGCGTTGCAACGGGATTACAACAAATATATTTAAAAATGATGAACACGCGCATTATGAGTGACCTCCGTGGAACTTAACTTTGAACCATATCAGGTAAGTGGTTGCTTCTTATTGCATTTTGTTTGATGCTCGATATGATTCTCCTCGCTGTTTGCATGGCTCATAGACATGTTGATGATGTTATTTGGTTATATGTCTCACTTTCTCCCCTCTTATCTCCTATCTTTTTGCATCCCCACTATATCCACGAGTCATTGGGTAGTTGTGCAACTAAATATTCTCCGTTGGCACCAAAAATCTGTTGTAGTTCATATCGGTTCGCGGCACATTAAGACCTACATCTTAAAATGAATAATGAAAGGAAAGGGGTCCAGGGCATGCGGCAATAAAAAATTTCATGGAGTAGAGATAAGAACGAGAGAACAGTTGTTTGGAGTAGAGATGAAAATACATCTCGCTCATCGAATGTCCTACGACACATGACACACCCAATCAATTGCTACCTCAATCTCTAACAAAAAACATGAAATCGTTACCCGCAATGAAGAAAACCAAACACCACACACACGATCTCACTCAGCCGAACAACACCACCACCACGCTAAGCGACGCCCTCGGCCCATACCGGCGTGCTGCCGTAACTCCGAAGTCCACGCCTTCCTCGCCTCTGTGGCTGCACTGTCAGGCGAGTGGTAGCCTAGATTGCAGGAGGATCCGAGGTTGACGAGATGACCTCGTTCAGCTCCACATCTCCTGTGTGACTCCTCCTTTTTTGTTGCCATGGGGAGTTGCAGGATAGGGCATCAATAAAAATTCACACGAATTGCAACAGATTGCCTATAAAAGTTGCAAGAACTAATACTATAGAATCAACTCCGCGCATGAGCAATCAATTGAAAGGGAAAATGGTGTAAAAAGCAAAGCCGAGTGGGTTCAGTTACCTGCATCCGGCTGACAGCCTTGGACTTGAATTTGTTTCAGCATCTTCACTAATGGAGGATCATGCTCATAATTTATAGTTAACTCTAGGAAAGGCCTTGTCCGTGACATGATTAATTGACTCTCCCCTAAACGAAATCTTCTGTGCAGTAAAATATATTTGCTCCCTACAAACCGCAAGCAAAAAAATAACAATGTCAGTGGAATTTGATGCAGTTGTATTGGAAGCAAAAAAGATAATTCTATAGCCTTACATATGATGCCCACATTTTTTCGCAAAAAAAACATATGATGCCCACATGTCAGGGTTAATTGAATAGATGAATTAAACCTTGTGAATAACAACAAGATGATCATAAAATAACCACACATGAATCGGAGAGAACACATGAGTCTACATCTAAGTCAAAATCTTGTATAGGGTACCTAATTAGGAAGGATATCTGACGGCAGCGACAAGCCGACAACACAACTTGGACAGCAGGTGGGCAATAATCTACGACAATTATTGGCTTCTAGAATCTTGATAAACAGACTAAGCATCACTTAAATCTTAACAGAAATAATATATAATCCTTTTAGTGAGACAATGATCAAAATCAAAAGCTAATTATAGGAGGAGGACCGTTTCGCTTTTATGATTCCATAATAAGCATGATCACAAGCGACAGCTGTAGGTAGAATATGATCAAATAGCACACAAAACCGCGAGCATGTATTCCCGAGGCTAGCAAATACGCTGGCGCCGGCCCGATTTGGTTCTGCTGGAGAACTGCACGTACAAGGAGTACCTGCGCCTGACGGACCTGTCGAGCATGTCGAAGAGACGTGCTGCCTCGTCTGGCCGGCACTGGAGAAGGAGCAGTCCAACCGCCGCCTCATCACTCCTGCTGGACGTCAACTCCGTGGAGCCGCTTCGCGCCGAGACGCCCTGGAAAAGGAGTAGTCCAACCGCCGCCTCGTCACCCCTGCCGGGCCTCGATCCCGTGTGCCCCATCGCGCCGAGGCACCGCTCCTCATCAGGGCAGAGCCGAAATCGAGAAGCGATGTGGCTGCGAGACCTCCGACTCCTCCTGTTGCCCCTCGCACGCAGCAGCTGCTGCTGCCCCTCTGATGAATACGATCAGGCGCACCAGCAGCGAGTATGCGTTCCGGTACGCGATCTACGAGAATGGATCTTGGAGATCCGGCGTGGGAGATCTCGAGGTGGTGCGGGAGATGTTGGAGAACTCGGCGCGGTGCTGCACGGAGATCCGGCGTGGAGATCTCCAGGCGGTGCGGCGAGATCGAGATCCTCTGGAAACACGAAGTGTGGACCTTCTCGTAGGCCGGTAGGAACCAAGGCGGGAGGCGGCGGTGAAGTCGGGGCGGGTGGCAGGATGGATACTGCGGCGGCGCCCATCAACGGGTAGGGGAGCGATCGAGGTGCCGGAGGAAGATAGCGGGCGAGGGATTTCGGCTGGAGGAGACCCGGAGGCCTGGTCGCGCGTGGTGCAGAGAGAGGGTCGCGCGGCGGGCTGCGTGGGAGCCTGGGACGCGGTGACGAAGTATAGGAGCCGGGGACTGGGCAAAATTGATTGTCCAGGATTGACCGTCTAAAATTTATTGTTGATTGATTGACTGCCCAGAATTGACTGTTCATGATTGACCGTGCGGGGAGGACACGGGAAAAAACGATTTGGTGGTGGTGGACGAAAACTTTGACGTAAACATGGGAACCAAAATTTTCTTTATATAGGAGAGATTCCATATACGTACATGAGTAATGTACATGTTCTCCGGCCGCTGGATCGATCGCACCTACATAAATACGTTCGTGAGCTACTAAATTCTTCGAGGGTAAGAAATGAAACAACGCAACGGGGAATGCGGTAGCTAGGTAGTCGGCCAAGTTTCCCGTGACAAATCTACACCCTGAGTTAATTGGATCTGTATTGAAGGCGGGCTGGACCGGTAGTATAGCAGATACTCAAAGTAATTAACCGTAACCATAGGAGTACTAGTATACTACTGTAGTAATTAAATGTTCCTCCGTAATGAAATTAAGTACTGTAGTTAATTACTGCCCGCGTGTGCTGCCCACTTGCAATGAATTTTCCTTCTTCTCCGTAAGTACAGTAGTAGGAGTAGCTGCAAAAGCTTCCCTCCGCTTCCGTTTTGCAGCTTTTCGCTCTACTAGTAATCGTGCACGTGTAACACACGTGTCATATCAGAAAATATATTATCAAAATGAACAAACAGATGTAGTGTAAAATATATTGTGGAGAGTATTTACAAATATTTGTTTCCATTAATAAAATCAGTAGTCTGGTAAATAATCAGAACTTGTTTTTGGAGAGTATTTGTGTAAATCGATGATTGTAACATGTTCCGTACACTTCTTTTTCTGGGTAAAATTAAATTATTCAACAATTCAAAGATGATGGTAAATTCCTTTTCTTAAGAGAAGTCTATTTACGCATCAAATCATAAAATCACCGTTGTTAAATATTTAATAAAAAAGTTCTCTGCCAAAAAAATGAAAGCATTGGGGTCATGTGCAAGTATCTAGCAAAATATTTATAGTCTGAATGTGCCAGAATGGGGATGGAGCAGGTAGCATACATTATTTTAGGGGAAAAGGTAAGCATACATCAAGTGCAGCAACAACGGCTTCCAGGATTGAACCCGTTGCTTTTTCTTCTTGTTTGCCGTTCACACCTCTCATCTTCTTGAATCATGAGTAACTGCTCGAGGAAAAAAAGGCCTTGATTCAGTCGTCATGCTCCTGTGTTAAATCTGTGGAAGCAGTGGAACGCCAGATTGTTTGGATATAAGTAGTAGTAACCACAGTTGAATCATTTCAAGTCTTATGTAATGCATCGTCCACTCCATGCTCTTTGGCTGAGGCTGCAAAAAAGAAAACAAAATAATAATAAAGGGCTTATTCTAGTCAAGACTTCGAGTATATAATAACTTTGCTTGAATACTAATATCCTAAACAGTATAAAGATCAAAACAATGCTTCACGTCATATAAAATTCAGGTATGTGAGCAAACATTTTTAATAAATGTCACATAGAAGACTATATATATAACTGAAGTGGGAATATACGTGTCAGATAGAAGCCTGTATATAACAAAAATCATCAAACTTTTCATCTTTTCCCTTTTTCTTCAAATTTCTACAACAATAAATGTTTTTTGTAGAGATGGCCCATTTCATAACACTCTCATGAGAGAAGTACACAGTCCAGTTTTCACTCCTGTTGTGAACCTACCAGTGGAAAATAAGCTCGGTTTAGTGTTTTTTGCATGAGATACTACAGTTGAACAGAGATAGTAGGTCAAATAATATAGTCGAGTGGTATAGAGGTAGAAAATAATTCACCATTACTAATTCTGACAGATGTATGACACTCATCGTACTCCTTTGCAATATTGATCAAATATTACAAAAGGAAAAAATATGTGCACAAACAAATGAGGTATATTTAGCAGACCATATCACTGCAGTTCCTAAAATAAAATAATCATTTCGAATTTCTAGCAGTGAGTTCTGTATAACTATGGTACGATTAGAATGATTATTCCTTTTGTACAGTTCCATCCACTTCCATTGCGTCTACACTGATAAAAGAGAGATAAGTACTACGGAGTCTAGTACTCTGAGTATTGTCTCTCTTTTGGATGTATAAGGTAGAAACGAATTTTCTCCTAGAAACAAGGTCACAAAGAGATAGCCAAAGAGGTTATGTGGAATACGATGAACAAGGGTCATAGCAGGTTAAAATATTGAATCCTACCTCTTAGCATATATTTGATTATTGCAGTGAAAAAATGCTTGCTCACTGAACACTGCAATTCTTCACCATTTGATGCTATTGCCAGAAAAATACATTGACAATCATCACTGCCTGGACTATCATCGAAGTACTGATAAGAAGAACCAGTACTGTCCAGTATCATCAGCATTTAACAGATAGACCAAAGCAATCTGTGCAAACTACGGCTCCATTCCAGCAAATATTTAGTGACCATGTTAGCAAAGTGTGAGTTAAGAGGAATCAGTCTCTCCAAGCATAGTAATAATTAAAATGAATAATAGACTCACAAGTATGTTTACTGGAATCTCATACCTTGGTCGGTTCTGCTAGTTTGAGAACGGTCAATGGTCATGGAAGGCGCCAACTTTAGCAAGATTCGGCACCGTCGGCTGCAAGGCCGCTTAGCTATAAAAGTAACATTGAGCATTGAACTAAATAAAAAAGAAACCCAAAAGGAAGACGTGGCAAAACTAATGCTACCGACTATTAATCAAAAGTAGACAAACCAAAATATTAAAATAATTATTGTATCGGTATTTTCCTATTCAAGAGGCTTTCCAATGTCTCCACACCATCAATGGTCACCTCGGAAATAAAACCAAAATATTAAAAAGAATATGCTACTCCAAAGTAAGAGGTTGACATGATTAAGGACCAGGCCATGCAGAGAAGAAAGGAAGATTCAGAAACCATATAAGCAATTGATACAGCTGAAAAGAAATAAAGATGATTTACATGTAACAATTGAAGACTGATTGAAAATAGTTCACTTCAAGTTCAGAATTTTATTCTCTTCGTTTTTCCCCGAGATTTGATTGTAGACGTGTTTGTATCCTGTTCGTAGCAGTAACGTATGAACTGAAGAGTAAGAATTACAATAGCGAACCTCTGAAGCACTCTATCAAGGAATATGGACTAATACCTCCTGTTTGTAGCCCTAATGCATGAACTGAATAGTAAGAACTGCAATATAGTGAACCTGAAGTATTCTATCGGCATTTTAACATCTGATGTTGATCACTGCAAATAAATACACAGAATACTGATAAACAAAACAGAATTCCATTTCAATTTTAACTTCGGCAATGCTGAACCTAATGGTCTATCCTTGAGTAAATGCACAGATTGTCTAGCTACTGTTGATCATATTAAGATTGAGTATCGCGGGCATCAATAGCCATCGACAAGAATTATATTCTCTTTATTGTCCTCGAGATTTGATAGAACATGTGTTAGTATCCTGTTAGTAGCACTAATCCATGTATTGAAGACTAAGAATTGCAATATTAAACCTCTGAATCATTCTATCAGCAATATCAACTAATACCTGAATGATGTACGTATACACATAATCTGAATGTACAAGACATAAACAACTTTTGAGGCTCTGAACTCACTTGCTGTAATAATCTATGGTGCCAAAGCAGAGCAAGCTATCTAAATCTTGTCACGCTGCAGAGATTCATCGTGCCCATAACACATGGACCTCATTGTTCACCTACATCCGAATTTAGAAAATAATAAGCATCATCTCAGCTCGAATCTGGTAAAGTTTGAATCACGAATATGAATATAACCTTGGAGGAGCCTGTCGTCGAGGACCCAAAAGCCTTGGAGGAGCAGCACCCTGGCGCCAGACGGCATGTGCAGGGCAGGAGGGCGACGTGGAAGGCGGCGGCGCTGAGGACAGGCGTCGGCTCTGGGGTCGTGTGGCGCCATGGAGGAGAAGGGCGCTGGCGCCGTACGGCAGGTGCAGGGCGACGGCGTCCTCGCTACGGGCCACAGGACGGCCACAGGGCCAACCTCCTCGCCCTCGCCGGCGCGCTCGCGACTGGAGGGACTCTCGCCGCCGCCCACTGCGAGATCCAGGATTGCGGACCCGGTGGCGGAATGGACGGGCGTGGCGTGCGTCTAGGGCGACGGGCCTTCGGGCAGGGCGGGCGCTGGCGTCCTGGCGGGGGCCCTGTGTCTTCGGCCGGCCGGCCGGCGCGGGAGCAGGCGGCTGCGACCTGCTTTGATGGATGGCGGCGGCGGCGGGGATGGAGGGCGCCGGCGTAGGGGATGGAGGGCGGGCGGGCGCGGTAGCAGGCAGGTGCGAGCCGGCGATGTGCCTCTCCGATTCTTCTGCCTCCAACTGGGGCAGCACTGAGGAGGAGGCACGTGGGTGGGCGGGCGGCGGAGGTTCGCAACGGCAAGTGGATGGGCCCGGTGGCGGAAGGCCGCAGCGGCAACGGCGCGTGGGCGGGCGGCGGAGGGCCACTGCGGCACGTGGGTGGGCGGGCGGCGGTTGTGCAGACTGTATCGGTGGAGGGCTATGGCTTCGTCTTTATTTTTTCTTTATTTTTGTGCGGTGCACAACATACAACATTGGACGAATCTGAAACGTTGGATTTGGAGTGGTGGATGGTTCAGATCCTCCGGATCTGACAGACTCTGTCTTTTAATATTAGTGGAGATGTTTCTCCTTCACTTCCGGTCTCTCTCAGTTTCAGTTCGTGTCATGCACCACCAGCACTGCCACTGCCCTGTGACGGAGTAATTGCGTCGACATCCGTGCCCATTTCTTTGGCAGCGCTGCATACATGGAACCGCAAACGTTAGAGCATCTCTAGTCGCGAGACCGAAAGCCTCATGTTTAGCCCAAGCTATATGAGCTCTTTTTTTTTCAAAAAAAAAATTGCACTTTTGTGTTTCTAAAAATTCGAAAAAAAACTAGGTGGAGATAATGTTTGAGATCTATAGTTGTGCAAAATCTGAATGAAAAATTCATTATATATCGGCCTGGGCAAAAAAGACAAATCAGCAAAGTTTTCAAATTTTTGAAACTTGACACTGTTCATCATTCAGAACTACGGATTTGTCTTTTTTGTCCAGTCCAAAATACTATTAATTTTTCACTGAGATTTTGCGCAACTATAGATATCTACATTATCTCCAGCCAAAATTGTTGTTTCGATTTTTCGGAAACACAAACGTGCAGATTTTTTTTAAAAAAAAGCGGAAGTCATATTGCTCGGCCTACATATCACCCATATGAAGTCAACAGAGCGTTATTGGAAGCGCCCTGAATGTGCTGGGTTATTGTAAGCCTTTTATCCAAGCTGTAATATATAATACGTTTCTTCTAAAAGATTTTTTGACTATGTTTTACAATTCGTAATCAAAACACACATTGTGTCGGCCATAAATTGGTAGTCTCGGCCATACAATATCTCGGCCACCAAAACGCCGCAAAGTCCAGCCACAAATATTACATAGCAATATAGCATCGTCCCCTTCGTCTTCTCCTTTATGCATACGGCGCGACAAGGTCATGGGCGTCGGCGTGGGATGGGCGGGAACGAGAGCGATAGGCAGGAGAAATGAATTGGGAGGGGAGGGAAATAGTGTTTTTGTTTTGTCAATGACAGCGTTGCCCTGCCTGTCGGTATCGTTCAGTGCTACCAAGCGACTCGCTATAGGACGAGGCCGGTCTGATAGCGCCGGACGAAAATATTGGGTCCCGTCGAACATAGCCCGTGTATGGGGGACAACTGGCGTGTTTTTCTGTCCGGCGCACCCACAGAAAATCAAAACCCTATTGGAGGGCTACATGCGACGCGACTAGGATGCTCTTAACGTTTCTGACAGATTTAAATATGTCAAAATCTTTATCAAAAAAAAAATGTCTAAATGACAACTAAGGTTTATCACGCACGGTCACTTTCTTGCAAATAAACAGAACGTTTTTTTTGTTTCATTCGTAAATCCTTCGCTGACCAGACGTTGCACACGAAAAGAGGCCCACATGGGTTAACCAGTTGTATTTGTAAATTCTATCTCCAACCGCGATGGAAAAAAGAATAGAAAGAAAAAAGCAAAATACTATTTCTAAGATGAAAGGTGGAGATGGGGAGACGGTGGAGGGGGAGGAGGGTTTGCAGGCCCTCGTATCTAACTATTTCTTTAGCTTGTTTACCCCCATGGCAGGTACAAATGCAAATCAAGTGTTGGACAATATACAAACTCGAGTAACACCTCAAATGAATGAAGTACTTGCAGCTGAATTTAAGGAGGAGATTAAGGTGGCCCTTGATAGCATTAGTGACTTCAAAGCCCCGGGGGCTGATGGTATGTCTGCAATCTTTTGTAAAAGGTTCTGGTAGATAGTTGGTGACTCATCCCAAAGGTTCAAACTCCAGAAAGTATGAAAGATCTATGCCCGATTAGTCTTTGCAACGTCGTTTATAAGATCATCTCCAAAGTGTTGGCCAACCGTTTAAAGTGCATTTTGGATGAAATCATCTCTCCAAACAAAAGTGCATTTGTACCTGGAAGGCTAATATCTGATAACACCATATTGGCATATGAGATGTCCCACTTTATGAAGAGGAAAAGGTCGGGGAAGAAAAGCTACATTGCTGTCAAGTTAGACATGAGCAAAGCATATGATCGGGTAGAGTGGTCGTTCTTGTAAAAAGTCATGATTAAGCTAGGCATCTGTAGCCAATTTGTGGAGAACATAATGAAGTGCATCCTCTCGGTAACATACAGGTTTAAAGTGAATGGCAATGTTACAGATACAATTGTGCCGGGAAGAGGACTGAGACAAGGGGACCCGATTTCCCCTTATCTGTTTTTGCTGTGTGCTGAAGGTTTTTCGGCGTTGATCCATGCAGCTGAGGAAAGGGGAGAGCTAACAGGGATCAAACTAGCGGCAACGACACCTTGAGTTAACCACTTGTTGTTCGCTGATGACTCGCTGTTGTTGATGGAGGCTACAGTTGAGAGTGCACAAGCAGTTAATTCAATTCTTCAAGCCTATGAGGCAGCCTCAGGTCAGGTCATTAATCGAGATAAGTCTTCAATACTATTCAGTACCAACATACCAAGGCAGCTCAAGAATAGTGTGAAGCAAGTCTTGGGACTGAACTCGGAAGTGCAAGGGGGAAAATACTTGGGCCTCCAACATATATCGGTAAAGACATGAAGAAGGCATTTGAATATATAAAAGAGAGCATCTGGAAACAGATTGTAGGCTGGAAGGAAAGGTTTTTATCTAAGGCAGCAAAAGAAATTCTCATTAAGGCTGTGGCACAAGCGATTCCTACGTATGCGATGTCATGTTTTGATATTACAAAGACCTTGTGTGAGGACATCACTAAAATGATTTGCCGATATTGGTGGTCGCAAATGGATAATGAAAATAAAGCTCACTGGGTTAGCTGGCCTAATATGATGAAACCAAAAGAGGAAAGAGGGATGGGTTTTAAGGACATACATGTGTTCAACATGGCTATGCTGGCCAAGCAAGGTTGGCGGCTTATGCAAGCCCCAGACTCCCTATGTGCACGTGTTCTCAGAGCTAAATATTTTGCCGAGATTATTTGCCTCATGCCAAACCTGTAGCTGGGATGAGCTATGTATGGCCAAGTATCTGTCGCAACAGTGGAACATGGGGTTCTCCTTATGCTGCCAAAGTGGGTCCACCACCTGTGGGCCCACCAAGAAGATGGAAAGGCCAAGTGACAAGACCGGTAGATGGGTCCGCCCATCTACCTCGCGGGAACCTAGCAAGCTCGACATCGACACCATGCGACTAAGGACTGGGGACCCTCCGGGGTCACCTTCCTCCAAGGCACCGAGTCAAGACACCCGAGAGCCCGAGTGCCCGGCAGGAGGCCAGGCTCCCTCTCGGGTCCGTCTCCGTACAGCGCCAAGGATAAGCACGCCAGCAGGTGCTAGAAGCTCGTAGAAGGCTTGGGCGCCAAGACGAAGGACGCAACCCAGTGACATCGCCATGGAACGTGGTCGGTGGGGGAGTCAGTCCCTGTCCACCCCACTTTCCCTAAAGGTGGACGACCCCCACCTAACCGCGGAGAACACTTGGAGGAGAAGAGGCCACATCGCCTCCAAAGACCACTGGGAGATTGGAGGGAGGCCTTGGAAGGAACTGAAGCCTGGAAGTCCGGCATGACTGCGTCTGGGTTTGCCTCCTGGAACGTCGCCATCACCCTCACCGCCGTCTGCTGGCTAGCTGCATTCCTGTCGCGGATAGCTGGCTGGCTGATTTGTTCTTGAAGGATCTGACGTCTGCTGCCGCCTTCTCGATGAACTCCGCAACGGGAGGCAGGCTTTGGCAATTGGAGTCCAGCACAGGGAGCTCGGTCTTCAAGTTCAGCTACTCCACCCGCTTTGTGGCCTCCTTACCAGCCACCACGATCCCAGCAAGACCTTCCTGGAGTTGGCGGCGGAGTTCAGTGAGATCAGTTGATACCTGGGAGTAGTCCTCGTTCAGCTTGTGGTGTTCACTCTTCAGCGTCACTAGCTCTTCGTCCCACGCCTTCAAGGACTCTTCCAGCCCAGATATCCTTCGGCCGTCCTCCTCGATCTTCATCAGCGAAGCATGGGCAGACTCTTGTTCCAGATGGAGCACTTTCTTGACGTCTTCAATGATCTGGTTGGCTTCGGTCTCCTTCAGCTTCCAGTACTTTACGTCTTTGTCTTTGACGTCGAGCTCCTTCTGGTGGCGTTCCGCCTCGTCCTTCTGGTCCTGCTGGCGCTTCTCAACCTCCTGCATCAGCTTCTGCTCCAGAGACTTTATCTCTTCAGTCAGTTTGGCCTCCCGGGTCGCCAGTTGCTTCTCCCTCTCAGAGATGTCTTGCTCGCGCCGATCGCGATCAACTGTTCGCGCGGCGATCTTCTTTTCGAAGCTCCTCCACAGAGTGTAGACTTGCTTCCCCTGACGGGTGAACTTCTCCACTCCGCTCTGGATCAGAGCCTCGATGTTGTTGCTGGCCTCCACCAAGGCGGCCTCGCAATCGCTGAGCTCTTTGTCCAACCGGCGTATCCCTTGGAATATGGCGTCCATGGTGTTCGTCCCTCTGATCATAATTCTTGGGGCGCCCTCTTGCAGACTTCCCGGGGCACGTGCTTCATTAGCACGTTTGGCAGCCAGGTTTTCTTTGATCCGTACCAGCGCGGCGATCTGCGCGCTAGCACCAGAATCGGTTGAGAGCTCGGTAAAGGCTGTCAACGCCTGCCCCGTCAGCCACGATGTAACATCCCCAATTTAGTTAACCTTTATCAGGAGTTGATACGTGCATTCATGAGCATAGCATGAATTAAATCTAACAAACACACTAAAGTCGTACGTTGGCTTCTAATTAAAAATGCTCCCAAAAAGGTCTCAAAATTTCCAAACAAAAACATGTGGACCTTCTAATATATGTTAGGAAGGTCGATGGATATTTTAATATTTATTTGCACAAGTTTGCAATCCCAAAACTATTCAAAACAGAAAATAGGTTTTGATAACAAAGCAAACAGGAAATAAAACGTGGTTTTAACCTTTGGGCCCAATCCAGCTTGTTCTCTGCCATGTCCTAACGATCCAGGACATGTGATAGTTTACCAAAGCCCAGCCCAACTCCCCTTGGTCCTCGTCTTCACAAGCTGCTGCGTGTCGACGCCGATGTCGTTGCTTCTCTGCGGTGATTCGCGCCGCCGCGTGAGCAACCAGCAGGGAATAAGACCATCTTCCATCGTCATCCCCAAATCCCCATCACACCACAACCGACCCAAACAGCAAATCCTCGAAAACCATTCTCTGGAGCCATGGCGACCACTTAGGAGGCGACCGCCTGGGAGAGGAGCAGCAGGACCAATCGATGGGATGGAAGAAGAGTAGAGCAAGGAGGGCATCGGGGGAGGCATGAAGTGAGAGAAGCAGAAAAGACCAAGCCCATCTCAGTTTCGTTTTTAAGCGTCCATGAGTTCAGGTACTATTCGGATGGAGGCCACCAACAGTTCGGTTTGCTCCTTGTTCATCTTATCCGATGTACTGCTGGCTTAGAAGTGAAAAGAATATTTAAGTTGAGAAGAGAGAACTTCCAGTTTATCTAATTCATGGTAGGGCTTGTGTTTAGAAAACGTTCGTGTAGCATCTATTCTTCCCAGATTTCAGCTGTCTTTTAATTAACTTATTCTCTGAATATGAGTCACAACTCTTGTCTTGTAAGAGAGTGAGAGCTACAGCACACAGATCAATTTTAATTGACAGAGAGCAGGGGAGCAGTCGTTCCTGCAGTTTGTTAATCTGTACGTATACATACAGAAACTATTGCACCTGCTATAGCTAGCAGGGAACCAATCGGTATACCATGTGTGGGCAGCTACTGGCATGTTATATCTTGTGAAAATACATGTCTTGTTGTGCAGCCAAACTGAACCATCTATTTCGAAATTCAACACCAACAGAAAGATGAGAGAGCAAGGAGAACTAGCTGTACTTCAGTACGTATGTTCAGGTTTTTAGGAGAAGAGCTACAGCCCAGAAATCCATCAGCTTAGCCTAATGTCTGAATCTGTGTTTTCAGTGTACTAGGTACACACACTGAACCTCTAAACTAAGTGCTGCCTAACAACGTAAATGAGAGGAGTATAGAGAGTTTAAAAGACCAGGTTCGTATCTGCTGTTTACTGTTTCCAGAAAATGATTTCAACTTGTAAAATCAATATCTTTCAATCCGTAACTCAGAAAAATACAAATTCTATACCGAACTGTTCTGCAAATTATGATCTATCTATTTGTATCAAATGCATGCATGTTTGAATCAATCAAAACCAGAATTGTGTACAAGAACCAATTGAATCTTTATGAAAAATTAGGCTTAAGTTAAATAAATGATTTAAAATGTCTTCAGTATTTTATAAAATTCCAATTAATGTTCTCGGGTTTAATATCAATTCATTAATATGATCATGCATACATTTGTGCGTATTGCATATGCCATGTATTGAATGTTGTTTCTCTTTCCGGTGTTTGGTTCTTCTCGTTAGAACGTGAATCCGAAGTGAAGATCGACAACATCAAAGACGAATATTTGATCATCAACGATCAAGTCAAGAAGAAGAGACATATATTGCCAACTATCTATTATTGGTTATTTATCAAAGAAGCAAGGCAAGCATAACCTCTTATCTGCCCATATATGATTTCGAAGTATTTCATTCTTGTATTTGCATACGGTTCCAATGTATTTTGGTCATTAGGTAGAGTTCTCCTATCTATTGCATTGCCTAAATATCCTGATCCACTGCTCCTAGCAGCCCTAGGTTTCGCTTGTGTGCATCGCCAAAGCCTTATCTGCTACACTTAGCTATGCATAGTTGTTTACCTCTGCTCCACCCGGTTGGTGAATCAGAGTTGCGAATGAATCTATTATGTCAGAATATCGTGGAAAGGATGTGAGCATGTAAAATGGCTAAAAGGCAATGGATGAGAGGCCATAGGGGTCTGTGGTGGGTTGTCTCATTCACGCCGCCCAAGGACCTGAGTTCTCGCCTTTGAAACCAAGACTAAGCGTACTTCCACGCGCGGGCCTAACACCCTGCTCGACTAACTAACTTGGTTGGTTGTACCCGTGGGACACGTAGTTTGGTTTTCCATTTGCGTGTGGGTCAAAAACGTTGGGAAAAGATAGGGCCTGGCAGGGATCTAGTGATGGACGAACATGGATCTTGATTCCTGTGACAGAGTAACGGGGACCGTCACGAGGTGGCCATCTCGCGTAATGGCGGCAGCTCCCTGTTATGGATGACCCATGGGATATAATCAACTGAGGTAAAGGTCGTGGTCAACCACCCTCTGCCGGCACTCCTCGGTGAGTGCTAATGATCTGGCGTTAAGAGTCGGTTGGTACGTGTGGTAAACATTGTACACCCCTGCAGGGTTAAATCTTTTCAAAAAACCGTGTCCGCGGTTATGGACGACTTGGTGACGGATTCTGTGATCATAGAGAACTTGAACGTGATCGTAAAAGTTGTTGACAACGAATGAAAGGATGCTTCCTCGAGGGTGTCGAGGGGGTGATCCCGGTTGAGAGTATGATGATATTAAGTTGGTGGTCACCCAATGAATATGAGATCTGAACTTGCTCTCTTATCCCTGTATAAAGAAACTCTAAGTAGACGACTTCTACTTTTCCCTGCCTTTATTGAAAAGTTGGCTTTATGCAAAACAACCGTCATACTATCTCTCTGATCAGGCAGATATATAATAGGTTAATTAAGTCTTGTTGAGTACTTCCAGTACTCATGTATGCTTACATTTGGTTCAGGTGAACTTCCTTACTCCGGTGGTGGTTTCTACGTTGACATCGACGAGTAGCTTGGGGTTCCCAGGTAGCAGCCTGGAACTTGTAGGTTATGTAGCCTATGTTGCTTATTTTCTGGCCTCTTAGGCCTTTTGCTATCTTTTGTTGAATAGCAACATATCCGCTTTCCGTTGAATGATGTAATGTTGGGTCATGTGACCTCTGCATGTAATATTTGCTATCTTCACTCTGTTAAGAGTTCGAGCTATAATGCTTTGAGTCATAGAGTCTGTGATGTGCCAGATGTTCCGCAGTCTTGATCTCTCTATTATACATTGATAGTTGTGCCTGTGTTATGGCATCAATCGAGGTGTTGTGTTGCCGATGATCCATTCCGAGCAACGCCTGCCAAAGGTTTTGGCCTGGGAGTGGTAACCCGGTAACCTTCGGTTGTATCACATAACCAGTGACACACAGCATCTCTGTATAGTTTTGGGGTCGGGGTGCTACAAGTTTTGGTATCAGAGCAGGACTGCCCGTAGGAAAACCTTTCTGCTGGTCGATGTTGAGTCTAGTGTTTGTGAAAACTATTTCGAACCCAAAAATGTGTTGTGAAATTCTCATTAGGATTCTTTTTACTCCTTATCTGGTATCGCTCTAATTCTGAGTCACCTTACCCGAGTTGGTTTGAAAATGTTTTGGCTACCTCTTCTAGTCTTTCAAACTCTAGGTGACTCGAGCACAGGGCGTGTCTTAACCCGTTGACCTAGTGTTGTGTTTTCTAGAGTCTAGTGTGTGTGTTCTGAGTTTCGTCTTTCTATTGTTTAACCTGAGTGATCCCCTCCTATCATGATCCCTCAGATTTGTGGGTTTTACATCGTCTTATTCGAGATTTCGAGGTTTGTTCTCACCTCGGATGTCTGGTTTTGATTTGCTTTTATGCTTCTGAAGCCCTGTATGGCTTCTGGAAGTTACATCGTGATTACTACATCGTAGTGCCTTTGCGACACTCAGTTAGTAATTACTTCTTCCCATCGATTTTAACCCTTGGACTTGAATCGAAGGTCCCGGATTGTGCTGGATTGTAGTGTGTTGAATCGTATGGTTTCTTAACCATGTGATGATCATGCTAACAGTAAATGATGCTGGCCTTTAACCCAAGATCCATTCTTTGATACCTGAATTAAGGTTCAGTCACTTATTCCACCCCAGAAATGGATGGTAACTTGAAACCTATCCTTCAAACTGGTGTTATCGTCGTAACTAACTTGCGGCAATCATAACCTTTACCTTCCACTTCAGCATGGGTTTTACACAATAGTATTAACCTGTTCATGATCTTAGAATTCTTCGAGCATGATCCTCATTTGCAGTTGCCTTTCGACCTTTGTCTACCAGTTGGCAACCAAGTTGTAGATGTGCATTGGAGTCTTCTAATGCATGTTACTCATGTTCCGTCAGAACCTTCCATTTCGGGATGTTTAGAGAAACAAACTCCAGTACCTCGTCCATATCTATGACCAGGTCAAAGTGTTGTAATCCGCAGACGAAGAGGCTTTGTCGGCTTTTGTTCTGTCTACCTTAGAGTATCACACTCTTGTATATCAAGAGGTCGTACTGCGTCTCATGGCCTTATTGATGAAGTGATGCTCCTATATATCCTTACTCACCTCTCTCCGAGCTGTTCATGCTCGAGAATACCAAGGTGTGTCTATCGATGTAGCCATCTGAGATTCCTAGCAATTTTTATTACTTTGAAATCCAAGGACAATTGGGTCCTTCTTGCGTGATTGGTTATCTGATCACTTAGTGAAGTTGATTGTGCTGCCAAGTCCGCTTGTTCAGGCGCACAATTTCGGTCAAGGAAGCTCTCAAGACCACATCGTTTTGCCCTGAGGCAAGACTTCTTTGAAACTGAGGTATCTCGGTGGTTCGTGAAATTCTAGATGTCTATCTGGAAGTTTCACCAGGTTTTCACCTGACCGTTATGTTTAGTTGTGTCGTGTTGAAGTTAGATCGTATCATCTCATGGATCTGCTATCTTTCTTAACTTTGTTTTGGGTTATCAAACTCAGCCCCAAGGTCTATCTTGACGATGTTTCTACTCATGGGGTTTCACTTTAGTGCACCCTTCATGTCCTTCGGCATGACCAATACCTTGCCTCGTTCATTCAAAATATGATTCCATCTTCTTGGAGTATCTCGATAAGTTTGTTGTTGAGCCCATCGATAACATCTTATTTTCTCCATGATCTGAGGAGGTTCATGTTGAACATTTGACACTGATGTTGGAAACTTTTGAGAAGCATCTTTATGTCCTCACGAAGAATGTGTTCTAGGTGTTGGAAGTAACTTTCTCCGGTTCGAGTGCATTTGCTGAAAGATGTCGTCGTGAATCCGAGCAGAGTTTTCTTTGTTTCCTTGGAAATCATCTCGAATCAGTCATGCATGTGCGGATTATCATTGGGATGTCAGGTTGTTACCTCCATTTCCTTGAAGAAGCCTAATATGCACACCAAGCCACTGACTGATTGGTTCAGTAAAGATATGAAGTCGAAGAATTTCATTATCTTCTTTTGTTTCCCAACAAGGACTCGCTTGTGTTTGGATGCAAGTAATTTATGTAGGTGCTGATGTCTTTTGACCAGTCGCTAATACATGAGTTTCACAATCTTGCTCTTTCTTCGGAATTCGACATTGTAATCCATATCTTGAGAATCTGACAACCTTACCTCGGTAGTAACCGTTGCAAATATATAAGTTCAGACATGTAGAGTCTGAAGTATCATTTCACCTAACCGGAGCTGAATCTCAAGCAACAATGATGGTTGGTGTTTCCCAAGGTTATTAACGTATGCCTCTTTGTAATCTGGCAAGGTTGATGTTGTGGTTGGCAAGCAATTTGCCAGAAGGCCTAAATGCCATAAACTCTTGATTTAGTAAAACAACCACCCTCCATAAGGTTTTTGTGCGACTTATTCTTGGAGTTGCCCCCTTCTCGTTTTCTTTCAGTTCTAAGGTCCGACCTTTATTTGATGACTGATTGAAGGCTCTTTATAAGCTTGATATTGGTATCCAAAACATTAAGGAGAACATTGGAAGTTGAGTAGCTCAATGTTTCTCGGTCATTTTTCTGAACCCTTCTCATGGCAACAACTTCATCATGAGGAGCTCTACCTTGTGATAATCTCTAAACCGACGCTGGTCAGTTTTCCCCTTCCCCATTGTTTGTAATGGAATTCCTAAGAAATTCACACGTTGTGTGAATTTGTCAGTCACAGAAGGGCCTAGACCTTTTACCATGCGGCAACCATCTTTTATGCAAAAGGTTTAAGACTGAGAAAGAGATCTTCCTTCGCACTGTGCCCAAAAGCTCTGCTTTCTACTCATTCTTGTGATGTGAAGTGATCTCGTGATCTTTGATAAAGATTCTGATAGAAAATCTCCCTGTCTTCTGCAATGAGAAGAGATGCTATGATCTCGGAAAAATCTAAAGTTTCTCTTGTTGCATGTTTCATGTGTTTCCTACGAGTCACCCTTCTCCAAGGAGTGCTCGCTATGGTGGCAAGGCGGTCCAATTTCTCGCTACGTTGGTTCCTTCATATTCTCGTTCAGCGTGAAACAATTGTTTAACAAGATTGAAACTTGTTCATTCCTTCCTTTACCTTGATATGTTGCATGTTTTTTTCGACTCAATATATGTTTGTGAAACTTCCTTCCAAAGTCAATCTTTCCGGAGTCTTTTCCCTCGTACCTAAGGTGTAGTTGGTTGATGAACTCGAAGTGAAACCGATGAAGACCTTCACCATGCTCTTACTTAGGAATCTTGGGACGAGATTCTTTTAAGGGGGTAGATTTGTAACATCCCCAATTTAGTTAACCTTTATCAGGAGTTGATATGTGCATTCATGAGCATAGCATGAATTAAATCTAACAAACACACTAAAGTCGTACGTTGGCTTCTATTTAAAAATGCTCCCAAAAAGGTCTCAAAATTTCCAAACAAAAACATGTGGACCTTCTAATATATGTTAGGAAGGTCGCTGGATATTTTCATATTTATTTGCACAAGTTTGCAATCCCAAAACTATTCAAAACAGAAAATAGGTTTTGATAACAAAGCAAACAGGAAATAAAACGTGGTTTTAACCTTTGGGCCCAATCCAGCTTGTTCTCTGCCATGTCCTAATGATCCAGGACATGTGATAGTTTACCAAAGCCCAGCCCAACTCCCCTTGGTCCTCGTCTTCACAAGCTGCTGCGTGTCGACGCCGATGTCGTTGCTTCTCTGCGGTGATTCGCGCCGCCGCGTGAGCAACCAGCAGGGGATAAGACCATCTTCCATCGTCATCCCCAAATCCCCATCACACCACAACCGACCCAAACAGCAAATCCTCCAAAACCATTCTCTGGAGCCATGGCGACCACTTAGGAGGCGACCGCCTGGGAGAGGAGCAGCAGGACCAATCGATGGGATGGAAGAAGAGTAGAGCAAGGAGGGCATCGGGGGAGGCATGAAGTGAGAGAAGCAGAAAAGACGAAGCCCATCTCAGTTTCGTTTTTAAGCCTCCATGAGTTCAGGTACTATTCGGATGGAGGCCACCAACAGTTCGATTTGCTCCTTGTTCATCTTATCCGATGTACTGCTGGCTTAGAAGTGAAAAGAATATTTAAGTTGAGAAGAGAGAACTTCCAGTTTATCTAATTCATGGTAGGGCTTGTGTTTAGAAAACGTTCGTGTAGCATCTATTCTTCCCAGATTTCAGCTGTCTTTTAATTAACAGGCTCGCGGCGAAGCCACAACTCCCAGCGGTCGGCAAAGCGCAGCGTGTCCTCCACAAGAAAATGAGACTCAACTTTGGAGATATGCCCTGGTGGAGGCTACGAAAGAATTCGCGAACACCTGCAAGAAGGCTCCGTTCTCTGATTCGGCAATCAACGGGTTGAGGACCCTCCTCAGGCTGAACCTGCCGTCCATGACGGCAGCGGATGAAGCTTTGATTGGCCTTGCTGGCCCAGGGGGAAGCGATTTCCCGCTACCGACGGCGCTGGACGTCTCCGCCTGATCTGCCTCCCGATCCTCAGATCGCGCCGCGTTGTAGCGTTTTGAAGATATGACGATATATCTGTCTGAGAGACTAACGGTGTAGGATGAGATCCTTCGTCTAGTACGTCCTGTCTTGTATGTTTTTTTCTTTTTTGGCCTCGGCCGTGTCATGTTTGCTTCTTCTATATCAATATAAAAGACAAATCTTTTGCCTCGTTTCAAAAAAAAAAAAACAACTCTTGTCTTGTAATAGAGTGAGAGCTACAGCACACAAATCAATTTTAATTGACAGAGAGCAGGGGAGCAGTCGTTCCTGCAGTTTGTTAATCTGTACGTATACATACAGAAACTATTGCACCTGCTATAGCTAGCAGGGAACCAATCGGTATACCATGTGTGGGCAGCTACTGGCATGTTATATCTTGTGAAAATACATGTCTTGTTGTGCAGCCAAACTGAACCATCTATTTCGAAATTCAACACCAACAGAAAGATGAGAGAGCAAGGAGAACTAGCTGTACTTCAGTACGTATGTTCAGGTTTTTAGGAGAAGAGCTACAGCCCAGAAATCCATCAGCTTAGCCTAATGTCTGAATCTAGTTTCAGTGTCCGTGTTTTCAGTGTACTAGGTACACACACTGAACCTCTAAACTAAGTGCTGCCTAACAACGTAAATGAGAGGAGTATAGAGAGTTTAAAAGACCAGGTTCGTATCTGCTGTTTACTGTTTCCAGAAAATGATTTCAACTTATAAAATCAATATCTTTCAATCCGTAACTCAGAAAAATACAAATTATATACCGAAATGTTCAGCAAATTATGATCTATCCATTTGTATCAAATGCATGCATGTTTGAATCAATCAAAACCAGAATTGTGTACAAGAACCAATTGAATCTTTATGAAAAATTAGGCTTAAGTTAAATAAATGATTTAAAATGTCTTCAGTATTTTATAAAATTCCAATTAATGTTCTCGGGTTTAATATCAATGCATTAATATGATCATGCATACATTTGTGCGTATTGCATATGCCATGTATTGAATGTTGTCTCTCTTTCCGGTGTTTGGTTCTTCTCGTTAGAACGTGAATCCGAAGTGAAGATCGACAACATCAAAGACGAATATTTGATCATCAATGATCAAGTCAAGAAGAAGAGACATATATTGCCAACTATCTATTATTGGTTATTTATCAAAGAAGCAAGGCAAGCATAACCTCTTATCTGCCCATATATGATTTCGAAGTATTTCATTCTTGTATTTGCATACGGTTCCAATGTATTTTGGTCATTAGGTAGAGTTCTCCTATCTATTGCATTGCCTAAATATCCTGATCCACTGCTCCTAGCAGCCCTAGGTTTCGCTTGTGTGCATCGCCAAAGCCTTATCTGCTACGCTTAGCTATGCATAGTTGTTTACCTCTGCTCCACCCGGTTGGTGAATCAGAGTTGCGAATGAATCTATTATGTCAGAATATCGTGGAAAGGATGTGAGCATGTAAAATGGCTAAAAGGCAATGGATGAGAGGCCACAGGGGTCTGTGGTGGGTTGTCTCGTTCACGCTCCCTAGGACCTGAGTTCTCGCCTTTGAAACCAAGACTGAGCGTACTTCCACGCGCGGTCCTAACACCCTGCTCGACTAACTAACTTGGTTGGTTGTACCCATGGGACACGTAGTTTGGTTTTCCGTTTGCGTGTGGGTCAAAAACGTTGGGAAAAGGATAGGGCCTGGTAGGGATCCAGTGATGGACGAACATGGATCTTGATTCCTGTGACAGAGTAACGGGGACCGTCATGAGGTGGCCATCTCGCGTAATGGCGGCAGCTCCCTGTTATGGATGACCCATGGGATATAATCAACTGAGGTAAAGGTCGTGGTCAACCACCCTCTGCCGGCACTCCTCGGTGAGTGCTAATGATCTGGCGTTAAGAGTCGGTTGGTACGTGTGGTAAACATTGTACACCCCTGCAGGGTTAAATCTTTTCGAAAAGCCGTGTCCGCGGTTATGGACGACTTGGTGACGGATTCTGTGATCATAAAGAACTTGAACGTGATCGTAAAAGTTGTTGACAACGAATGAAAGGATGCTTCCTCGAGGGTGTCGAGGGGGTGATCCCGGTTGAGAGTATGATGATATTAAGTTGGTGGTCACCCAATGAATATGAGATCTGAACTTGCTCTCTTATCCCTATATAAAGAAACTCTAAGTAGACGACTTCTACTTTTCCCTGCCTTTATTGAAAAGTTGGCTTTATGCAAAACAACCGTCATACTATCTCTCTGATCAGGCAGATATATAATAGGTTAATTAAGTCTTGTTGATTACTTCCAGTACTCATGTATGCTTACATTTGGTTCAGGTGAAGTTCCTCACTCCGGCGGTGGTTTCTACGTTGACATCGACGAGTAGCTTGGGGTTCCCAGGTAGCAGCCTGGAACTTGTAGGTTATGTAGCCTACGTTGCTTATTTTCTGGCCTCTTAGGCCTTTTGCTATCTTGTTGAATAGCAACATATCCGCTTTCCGTTGAATGATGTAATGTTGGGTCATGTGACCTCTGCATGTAATATTTGCTATCTTCACTCTGTTAAGAGTTCGAGCTATAATGCTTTGAGTCATAGAGTCTGTGATGTGCCAGATGTTCCGCAGTCTTGATCTCTCTATTATACATTGATAGTTTTGCCTGTGTTATGGCATCAATCGAGGTGTTTTGTTGCCGATGATCCATTCCGAGCAATGCCTGCCAAAGGTTTTGGCCTGGGAGTGGTAACCCGGTAACCTTCGGTTGTATCACATAACCAGTGACACACAGTATCTCTGTATAGTTTTGGGGTCGGGGAGCTACACACGAGTTATCCAAGATGTCCGGAACGTCATCATGACCCGTGCCTCACCATCATCCAGGCCCCTAGCGGGTCCATCAGCTTGTTTTCCTACTGTTCGCACCAGCGCCCTCTCAGCGGGCACACCCTTGGATACCTCCTGATCCTCGGAAGGGGTAAGGGAAGGTGGCTTCTCCAAACTTGCGTCGCCAGGGAGACCACCCAGAGGAGACCCGTCCACCTCTGAAGCATATGGACAGAGGGAATGCAAAAGAAACATCAGAGCTGTGAAGATCACCACGCGGGAACAATGTAGCCCGGGGGCTGGGACATACCTGCTTGGTCCGGCGTCCCGGCGTCTTCATTTTCTTTTCTCGGGCGGGCTGGGGAGGCCACAGTCGCGCTCCCCACCCCGCTCCAGCGTCGGTTGTCTACGCCTGCCACGGAGGGAGGAATCATTTTCCCTCCTCGAACTCCGACGCTGGTTGCTGTGTCATCCTCCGCCGCATCTCGCGGCCTCTTGTTGGTCTGCGGGGAAGACGGACCCCTGCATCGACACTTGGTAATATTCCTTGGGGGAGCAAAGGATGCAAGATACAAAGTTGGAATAAAGGAAAAAAGCAAAGTGGAAACTCACTCTCGAGCGCGCTTGCTGCCTAATGACTCCGGGATCCCTACTGACCCGGCGGAAGAAGCATGGGGACTCGGAGGCAGCGCGCTCAAAGAAGCAAGTGGCCCCGCTACGGACGGCAAGCATCGGAGAGACACTCCGTGCCTCGGGTCCAGAACGAAGTCACCGGCATCGACGTCGATCTCCATGGGATCGCCGCCTTCGCCTACGACTTTCGCAGGAGAGGGAGGAAGATCGGCTGGCGGGTCCTGGTTCCCAGGGGCCTCAGGAGAACGAGGCGGGAAGAGTCTTTCCTCTCTTCGCCCTCCTCTTCGTCGTCCTCTTCCTCACCCCCGTCCTCGTCATCCTCGGCGTCATCATCATCGTCCTCGCTGCCTGCTTCGTCATTGTCCTCGTCACCGGAGCTGGAAGTGCCCACCTCAGACTCTTCCTCAGTTTCCTTGTCAGAATCAAGGAGCTCCCCTTCTTCCTCGGGGCTCGGCAGGGCCCTGGGCTGGCGGGTCCTCTTTGAGGCGGACTTAGGGCCGCCCTGCCCATCTTCAGGAACGGGCTTCGGCCTATCATCAGATCGACCTACAATGCCTCGGGCATTGCAAGCCGGCATTGACGCCAAGACCTCCGCTCTCTTCGGATCGTCGCACAAGGCCCAGAACCCCTCCGGGAGATCGTACACCACGCCGGGGGTGAAAATCCCCCTCATGGCCTCCAGAAGAGGCTGGTCCTCCATGTCAGAGTTCCGTAGGCGAGATGGATCTTGGAAACCCTGGTAGTTCTAGGCCGAGTGAGGTCGCCGCTGCAGAGGAGCCAAGTGGCGACGAAGAAAGTGGGCCACAATAGCAGCCCCGGAGACTCCCTGTTCTCGAAGGACTTTGAAGCGACCAACGGCCGCCGACAAGTCCTTATCCTGGGGGCTGAGGCTCTTCCCGGTCGGCAGAGTTACCAGATGCTCGGTCGGCTCCTCAAGCTGGGGCAGCGCTTCTGCTACTCGGACAAGGAACCACCCGTGCCTCTACTCGTCCCATTTGGACTTGACTACCATCTCGGGGTAGTCCTTCTTGATGTTCTAGCGGAAGCAGAAGGTGACGCCACCTCCCATCAAGCCATCCTTTCTGATGCGAGGATAAAAGTAGTGGCGGAACAAGGCCACGGACGGCATCACCCCGACGAACGCATCGCAGGCGTAGGCGAAGACCACCAAGTCCATGATGGCGTTGGGGGTTAAGTGCAGAAGCTTTAGCCCATATGCACGCAGGATCTCCACGAAGAAAATAGAGAAAGGGGGGACCAGCCCCATCTTCATGAAGCTGTCGATGATGGGGATCTGCTTGGCCGTCCTGGTCTCCGATGGCACCTCGGGCGTGGTTTCAGAGCCAATCACCCCAAGGTGCTTGGCCAACCGCATCTTCTAGTCATCGATGTAGACGCTGGTGAAAAAGGCCTTCTGTTTACGGATCTCTGCTTGCGCGGCGTTGCGCTCCGACCTCTTCAGCGACCTTTCGGATCTGGGAGGCGCTTGCCTCCTGATTAGCGAAGCTCGGGCGAGCTTCTTGTGGGAAGAGACTTTCCCCCGAGCCATCGGAGTCGGGGAAGATGCAGATCTATCTCCGCGGCGGCGAATGGAAGGAGAGCGGCGCGAAGCGAAGCGGTGGAGACGGAGTAGAGAGCGCGGTGATTTGGGAATTTTGGCGAGTTGGAAGAAGTAACGGCTACAGTGTTCTGGGCCAAGTCTTATAAGGTACCCCACGCGTCACGGCACTGCCCCATTACTCTGGCTGATGCGAGGATCAAGGAGGCTATCGCAGCAGTGGAACATGGGGTTCCCCTGATGCTGCCAAAGTGGGTCCTCCACTAGGGCCCACCAAGAAGATGGACAAGGCAAGGAGTCAAGTACAGCAAATGGGTTAGCCCATCTGCCTCAAGGACAGCCGACAAGTTCGACAGCAAGTCTCTGCGGCTGAGGACCAGGTGACCTTCCGGGTCACCCCCTCGCCCGGAGAACCAGGCAAGATACCCGCGGGTCCGTGCGCCCGGCAGGAGGCCAGGCGCGCCGCCGGGTCCTCCATCCGTACCACCGAGAGGATAAGATCGCCAGCTCGCCGGAAGCTGGTGGAAGACTTGGGCGCCAAGATGAAGGCCGCGCCCTGGTGACGTTGCCACGAGCGCAGTTGGTGGGGCGGGCAGGCTTTGTCCGTCCCACCTTTTCCAAGGGCGGACGTGTGGGGACCCCGGACTAGCCGTCCGAAATACCCGATTATGCTTAACACAATGATCCCGTGATCAGTCTGTCATTGCACATAATCCGAACTGAATACCAAAGTTTACATCCATTACAGTACCGAATTAAAAGTCTTACATAAATGGTCATTTAGACCAAGTCTTACATAGGTGCCTTCATGGGCCAAACCAAAATAATCAGCGGAAGCTACGGAGTAGTAGGCATCACATCCTAACGACGACCCGATAGGCAGCTGACTTATGGAGATCCCTAGTTCGCGTAGAAGTCGCCATACTCCTCCTCGGCGTAGTGCTCCTCGAAGTCTGGCTAAGACAATAGCCAGGGACGAAACCAATATGAGTACATTTGATTGTACTCGCAAACTACCCCAACATGAGTATGCACTAGTTTTATTTTACTTTCATACTTTTATTTATTTAAAACATCTCTATATCTTTATTGAAAAAGGTAAAAAGAGTTTTATAACTATCTTTTAAAGAAATCACCATTGTATTTGTTTCTCCAAAACTCCTCATTTTTTCGACCATAGCCCGTCATGGTCCACTTTCCTCCAACCGCCTCATACCGATCCGTTGGTATAGGTGTAGGAAACATTCTCCACTTCATTTTTCTTTTAAAACTCAACTCTTTTCAAAACTTGCACATGGTCTTTGGACAGCCTTCCAACTGTCCATATCCGAGGACTCGGCTATTCGAATAGTTTTACACTCTTTTCAAAACTTGCACATGGTCTTAGGACAACCTTCCAACTGTCCATATCCGAGGACTCGGCTATTCGAATAGCTTTACACTCTTTTCAAAACTTGCACATGGTAAGATTGGTCGTCATAGTACTAGGACACACTGTGCATTTTTCATAAACATCTCCATACTCCATTTCTCCATTTCAACACCGACATCTCGGTATTTCATAACCACACAAGTATTTTTCAAAGGAGTTTTGAATAAACAATATTTATTTTTCCCATCCTATAATTTTATATCAACTATCTTATATTTCTACATAGGTGGCAAAATAATTTTTCCATAAACTTTTGAAAAGGTTTTAGAAAATCCTTGTCTTAAGAGTAAATCATGTTATCAAATTAAATGCATATATTTGTGGTTGCAAGCTCAGAGAGTAGCTTGCCTTGCTCGACAAAGTGACCTTGGTCTTGATCTTCAGGTTCAACAAACTCTCCTTCCTCGATAAATCCGACAGCGTTCTCGTCTAATTAATAAACAAGCAATATACAAACAATCACTAATCTATTCAATCAACATCACAACATTACAATCTTAAAATGCTATAAATATCCACTGCATACATCAAATAATACAATTTGGTTTCAATGTAATTGAATTAAACATTATTTATTTATGTCTTAAATATGGCAGAAACTTGTTGAACATGTTTAATTACACAACTTGAGTTCTGTTGGTCACAAAAATACAAACTAAAATTCTACTGAAAGCTACTGATGTGTAGAAGACAACACAATTTGATTTGGATTAATTGGAGTTACCAAACTCCCTACACAAATGTTTTAATCCAGTAATTTAATAATCAAGTTTTAGCTACCAAATAAGTTCTGTTGATCCTAAAATTAAATACTTTTAGGGGTGACTAAACATGACTAAATGTGACCTAACAAAATTGTCCCTAACTCATTTGGGTTAACCATTAAACATATTTAATTGTTTTAGTGCAGAAGGGTTCTCTAACTTCAACTTTCTACTAAACAATTATTATTGCCCAATTAATTCTACCAAAATTAGGGAAGCTAATAGATCACAGTACCAAGCTAACAAAATTGGTTTGGAATTATTTGGCTTAACAGAGTATCAGAAACAAACAAGTTTAGAATTTAAACCTTCTGTGGCATTTTTAATAATACATTTTTATTATTTATCTAAATTAAATGAATCCACTTGGGTTGGTTAAAAATTTCATAAGCTTTCCAGAACTATTGGATTTGATTTATTTGGATTTGTAAATCTCGAGATATTGATTTTCTAAGCTTTGTGCAGTACTGAAATTTCCAGGAATTTAAATTAAGAAAATTCGCTCCACTGGATAATGTTGAGGATTATGACAGATGGGGTCCACCCGTCATAGACTCAGTGCGTGCTGGATAAAGATTAAAATGCTGACGGGTGGGGCCAGCCCGTCAGCCGCTCGTCTAATCGAAGCGTTATGCTACCGTTGGATTTAGATCCAACGGCCCGTGTTCAAAGGCAACGGCGGCGACTAGAAACTGGCGGCGCCGCCGCGCCGGCGACGGTGTGGCGGATGGATAGCTCACCTAGGGGGCTCGGGAAGATGCAGGGATGGTGCAGAAGAACGGCGGAGGCTTGGGACAGGCTTCTGGGCGAGTGGAGCTTTCTGGGGCGGCGTGAATCGTAGACGGCGAGTCGCTGAACTTCCACGGGCACGGCCTGCAACTTCGGCGAGGTCCTGCCGCCGCTTCTGTGCACGAAACAAGGGGAAACAAGGGGCGGGTGAGTGCGGTGATCATGGAGAGCACGGTGGTGTGGTCAGAGGGGAAGAAGGAAGGGCAGCACGGCACGGCCGTGGTCGTGCTCACCTTCGGCTCCGGCGGAACACAGCAACGTGCTGCCTCGACGAAGCTTCGCGGCACGAGGTGCCCGCTCTCCTAGCGGGGCACAGAGGGGAGTGGAGAGTGAGGGGAGAGCAATGGGGTGGTGTGGAGAGGAAACGAGCTCGGGACGGCTATTTATCAGCGGAGCTTGGCTCACAGTGGCACGGGTGCAGGGGTGGTCCAGGGGCCGTCTGAGCTCGCCATAGGGGCGGTGGAGGTGCGGCTACGATGTGGGGATGCTGGGGAGCAAGGATGGTGGCGTGGCGACGAGCTGTGCTTGCTCGCGAGCGGGACGCTCTGGGAGAGCTTGGGCGGTGCGCGGCGCGCACTGGTCACGGCGATTCTCCGGCGGGGGCGGGTTCCTGCGGGCTGCGGTGTTGCAAGAGAGGGGGCAGCGAGGTGAGGGAGAGAGGGGGCACGGCACGGGCCAGCACGGCGTCACCTGCCCACGGCCACAGTGCCGACCATGGCGCGGCCGCGCCGGGCCATGTCCCCTGGTGCTCTCCTCCTTGTCCCCGACCTCCTTGCTTCAATTTGTCGGGCGCATAGAGGTGAGTGAAGTGAGAGGGAGTGCAAGCAAGAATTCGACGGATTAACCTCGAATTTGATCAAATCGATCTCGGATTTGATCAAATTGGGGATGAACACAGTTCATCTCCACAAGGTGTTTGATGAAATGTGTGAACCAGTTTTAAATTTGAATTTTTGAAATTTATTTTCATAATTTGCTTCACACATGTATATATGGATTTGTGGTGCTGCATAGGTATTTATTTGGGAAATGTAGCACCACACCTTTGGTGATTTTAAAAGGATAAACAAAGATTTGGTATTTAATTTTGGAGTTTAGAAAATAATATTTGGAGAGGGAAAAGTGTAGGAGTAAAAATGAGAGTGATGAAATATCACTCCACTGACTTTTATTTGGAAAGAACTTCAATTTCTCACTTGGATAAATTTGTTTGTCACTTGTCACATGATTTTATGGTTTGAACTTTTTATTTTGTTTTCTTTCTTTTCTTCCGGTGTTAACTAGAGCAAACACCAACACAAGCAACAAGAATTATCTAACACAAACAACCTTATGCAATCAACACGTGTAATTTAACAAAAGTTTTTGTTGGCCCTCATTTTTGGAATAATAATCCTGTTATAATTTTGGGATGTTACAATCATCCTTCCCCCCTTAAAATAAATCTCGTCCCGAGATTTGCTAGGCTTAGGTACTAAAGAGGTTTGGGAATTCGCTTCTAAGATAGTCTTCGCGTTCCCAAGTTGCTTCTTCTTCAGAGTGGTTAGTCCACTGGACTTTGTAGAACTTGATCGCGCGCCTCGGGTAACACGAACATCTTCGTCAAGAATCTTGACGGGTCTCTCGCGATAAGTCAGGTCTTGGTTCAAGTCGATGGAGACGTGGTCGATGTTTTTGAAAACATCAGGCTGGTCAGGAACTTCGAGACACTTCCGGAGCAAGGAAATGTGGAAGACATCGTGATAATCTCCTAACTCCGGGGCAACTCCAGTTGATAAGATACTTCTCCTCGACGAGCGATGATCTTGAAGGTCCAATATATCTTGGCGCTAATTTTCCTTTGACATGGAAACGCTGCATTCCTTTAAGGGGTGTCACTCGGAGATAAACATAATCTCCGATACTGAAAGTGACATTACGACGCTTGGAATCAGCGTAACTCTTCTGACGGGATTGGGCAGTTTTGAGGTTCACGAATAAGCTGAACTTGCTCTTCAGCTTCACGGAGGGTATCTGGTCCAAACAATTTGCCTTCTCCGGTATCGGACCAATTCAGGGGCGTACGACACTTCTTGCCGTAAAGGGCTTCAAAAGGGGCCATTTGCAGACTAGACTGATAACTATTGTTGTATGAGAACTCTGCAAACGGAAGACAATCTTCCCACTTGGAACCATAGGATAGAACACATGCGCGAAGCATGTCCTCCAATATCTGGTTCACTCGCTCAGTTTGGCCATCGGTCTGGGGATGATAAGCTGTGCTAAACGCTAACTTGGTTCCGAGGGCTTCATGAAGGGATTTCCAGAATCTTGAGGTGAATTGCGTGCCTCTATCAGATACAATCTTCTTAGGCACACCATGCAGGCTTACTATTCTGGAAATATACAAGTCTGCTAACTGAGCTCCGGTGGGTGGTCTTGACAGGAATAAAATGGGCAACCTTGGTCAGTCGATCAACGATGACCCAGATTGAATCATGGCCTCGGTTAGATCTTGGAAGTCCGGTAATAAAATCCATTCCAATTTCATCCCACTTCCACTCGGGAATTTTCAAAGGTTGAAGCAATCCAGCGGGTCGCTGATGTTCAGCCTTGACTCGCTGACAGATATCACACTTGGCTACAAAAGAACCAATCTCTCGCTTCATTCCATGCCACCAAAATCTTTCTCGAAGGTCTTGGTACATTTTGGTTCCGCCGGGGTGGATTGAATAAGGGGTCTCATGGGCTCCTTCAGGATTAACTCCTTAAGTTCCGTGACATTGGGCACACAGATACGGCCATTGAATTTCAGCACTCCTTCAGCATCTTCGGTAAAACCGGGTGCTTTGCCGAGAGAAATCTTCTTCTTAATTCCCTCAATGCTTTCATGACCTTTTGGGCTTCTTGATTTGATCCATCAGGGTTGGGGCTAACTCTAATTGGCGAGATAACCATGGCTAACAAGCTCTAGTCCAAAATCTTGAACTCTTTGAACAAGGCTGGCTGTTCGGCTTGGATCAAGGCATTCAGGGTGCAAGGTTTGCGACTAAGGGCATCGGCAACTACATTAGCCTTTCCGGGGTGATAATGGATTCCAATATCATAATCCTTGATTAATTCCATCCATCTCCTCTGTCGCAGGTTCAACTCCTTCTGGGTGAAAATATACTTCAAGCTCTTATGATCCGTATAGATCTCGCAGCGATGTCCCGCAAGATAGGGACGCCACGTCTTAAGAGCAAGAACAACAGCAGCTAACTCCAGTCATGGGTTGGGTAATTCTCTTCATGCGGTCGCAACTGCCGGGACAGATACGACACAACTTTGCCTTCTTGCATCAGAACGCAACCAAGTCCGAGGCGTGATGCATCGCAATACACGTCGAAACTCTTGGTGACGTCTGGCATAATCAGATTGGGGTTGAGGTCAGTCTCTTCTTCAATTCTTGGAAACTATCTTCACACTTCTGAGTCCATTCAAATTTCTTGTCCTTCTTCAACAGTTGGGTCAAGGGTTTGGCTATACTGGAAAATCCTTCAACGAACTTGCGGTAATAACCGCTAGTCCGAGAAAGCTTCGGATTTCAGTCACACTGGTTGGGGCTAACCAGTCAACAATGGCTTGGATCTTCTCGGGTCAACAGAAATTCCTCCAGCAGATACAACATGTCCGAGAAATGCCACTTCACTGAGCCAAAACTCACACTTGCTAAGCTTGGCATACAGCTGGTGCTCTCGGAGGGTCTCCAAAACTAGACGCAGGTGTTCAGCATGCTCTTCTTCGGTCTTGGAATAAATAAGGATGTCATCGAGGAAAACTACCACGAACTTGTCGAGGTACTCCATGAAAATCTTGTTCATGAGATTCATGAAATAGGCTGGGGCATTGGTCAGACCAAAGGACATCACGGTGTATTCAAACAAACCGTAACGGTGGTGAAGGCGGTCTTGGGAATGTCTGTCTCTCGGATCTTCAACTGATGATACCTGTCCGAAGATCGATCTTGGAAAAGACTCGGGCTCCGTTCATTTGATCGAACAGATCCTCGATCTTGGGAAGAGGATACTTGTTTTTAATGGTCACGTCATTTAGCTTGCGATAATCCACACACAGGCGTGTGGTACCGTCTCTCTTGTCCACAAAAATAATGGGTGATCCCCAAGGTGAAGCGCTTGGGCGACAAGACCTTTGCTGAGCATATCAGCCAACTGCTTCTTCAACTCAACCAGTTCTTCCGGATTCATCCGATAAGGCTTTGGGATATAGGGGCTGTTCCTGGGATAAGCTCAATTATGAACTCAATATCCCGGTCTGGCGGCATACCAGGCAATTCTTCAGGGAAAACATCTCGAACAGGTGAACACACGGATCTCATCTAGGGCGGGTCGAGCTATGCTCTCATGGCAGCCTGGTGGAAGGTTGGTTTCAGACACATACTCCACTTCTACTTCTTTGTCGGTGGTGATGGATACAGCTCTTCTGGCACAGTCAATTCGACCATGGTACTTGGCTAGCCAATTCATACCAAGTATAACATCTATGCCTTGGGTTCCCAGAACGATTAAGTTGACTGGAAACTTTTCTCCTTTGATCTCAAGGGAAACATCGGAGCAAAACAACTTGGTCTCTACGGTGGATTCTGGGATTTGGATGACCATGGGTTTGGGTAAGAGGCTCTCGACTAAACCTCCCTTAGCAACAAATTCTTGGGTAACAAAGGAATGGGTAGCACCAGAATCAAACAGAACAGTTGCAGGTACTGAGTTGACAAGGAACGTACCCAGCACAACATCTGGCGCATCCAGGGCTTCTTCAGCATTGATGTGGTGCAGACGGCCCTTGGCAACAGCAACATTTCCGCGGGGTGCGGCATTCTTGCCATTTCCATTGCGGCCTTGACCATTGTTCGTGCCGGCGCATTGGGGCGCTGAACATTCCTCTTAGGATTGGGGCATTCTCTGGAGTAGTGACCCTTGTTGCCGCATTCAAAGCAGACAACATTGGCATTGCGGGTGAAGTTGTTGAAGTTTCCTCCGGGACGGTTATTGTCATTGGGGCGGTTGAAGTTGTTTGGGCGGTTAGGGAAATTGGGGCGTGGAGCTTGGGTGGTCGATAGGCAGGCTTGGGGTTTTGCTGAAAGATACGAGGCTTCTGGCTGCTCGAACCTTCCTGAGCATTCATCCTCCTCTTACGACCTTCAAACATAGACTTGCGCTTGGTCTCCAGCTGGATGGCTTTGTCCACAAGTGACTCCAGATCATAGAAGTCATGGATAACCAGAGCACACTGCAGTTCATCATGAAGTCCACTCATGAAACGCTCCATCTTCTTCTTCTCTGTGTCGGTGTCATCAGGAGCATACCGAGATAAGTCGGTAAACTCATCAAGATAACCGACCACATCTCTACTTCCCTGCCTCAGCTTGCGGAATTCATCCTTCTTCCTATCAATGAGTCCGCCGGGAATGTGCTTCTTGCGGAACTTCTCCTGGAACTCAGCCCAGTTGATAACATGACCAGCTTGCTGGAGAGCCTTGGTAGTTTCCCACCAAGCTCGTGCAGGTCCAGCAAGATAGTGGGTTGCATACAGCACTTTCTCATTTTCTCCTACAGCAGCAACTTCCAGATTGTTGTCGATGGTGCGAAGCCAATCATCGGCTTCTAGTGGGTGAAGTCCCTTGGAATAGGTGGGTGGGTTGGTCTTCTGAAATCGCTAAGGTGGATCGCTGGTTTCCATCGCCATTGCCACCATTGTTGTTGTTGTTGTTGTTGTTGTGGTTGAGATGGGCGGCAGCGATCTGCTGCAGGGCAGCGAGATGAGCTTGACGCTCTTCCCGGGCATTTTCACGTTCCTCCATGATAAGCGCGAGAAGTTGGGCGGGGGTTGGGTTCGGTGGTGGTGGTGCTCCTCCTTCCGTGTTGGTGCGCGAGTGTTCGCCATCCTGAAGCACACCGGGTATAAGAGGCAAGGCAAAAAGGTTCGACTAAGGAAAAGACGATTTGCGAAGTGGTAGATTAATTAAGGATGATATGGAAAATAGTTTACACAGACCAAACAAGACTAACATACTTATATAACACAAACATCACATCAAGGAGTTACAACATCAAGCTTACACATCAAGCTTACAACATCAAGCTTACAACATCACCGTACATCAAGGTACCTAATACATGGTTTCCAAAAGTACCACTACTACGACTCGACTAGCGATAGGGGTCGACCTAATCCTGCGGTAGTACACAAGTCACTCGCCTACTGAGGTGGAACCTCAGGCTCTGCTGCGTCAGCGTCGGACTGGTAAGGTGGCTCCTCGGGATCCTCCTCCTCGTCCTCGAGAACTGCCTCGAGTGGTCCTCCTCCTCGTCAACTAACTCCTCCTCGTCATCCTCCTGCTCATAGTCCATCTCCTCCAGGAAGTCGTCATCGTCACTGAGGAAAGCGTTGTTCTCCTTGCGGAGATCCTCGCCCTCCTCCTCCATCTCGTCAGTATGGTGCTCTAGATCCTCGATCAGCTCGTCCTGCTCCGCCACCTTCTTGCGGAGCTTCACGATGGTCCTCCTCAGCTGGGTCCTCTTCTTGAGAAGAGCGACCTTCTCCTCCTTCAGCTGCGCCTCACTCTCGCGACTCTCCGCGAGCGAGATGCGCTCGAAGCGAGAACGGAGTCTAGCGCACATCAGATCCTCCTGGGTGCGGAAGAGCATAATCTCCATGTCCAGGATGTACTCTCCGAACGTCGGGTGTAGTGGGGATCGGATCCTCCCGTAGAACTGAAACGGGAGTTCACCAACTCCGCCTTGTGCTCCTCACAAAGTCGGGCCAGCAGCCTCTGCATAGCACGACACAGTCCGTCGTCCCAGTGGACGTCCATAGTGGTGAAGATCAGCGTCCTAGATCCGGGAGACTTGATGTTCCCCCGAACTGACGACTCGACCAACCACACAGGTTCCCGTTGCCGAGAGCGTCCACCTGGGCTCCCCTAAACTCTGGAGCGGGGCGACCTAACTGCTTGCTCAACTCGAACAAGTCCTTCTCGAACATCAACTTGCCGTCCCTCTCAAGCTGAACGAACTCGGTCCAATGGAGTGCCATCTACAATTTTTAGCAAAATTTTAAGTTAGTGAGGTGACAAGTGTATCAAAATTTTAAATGTAGTGTGGCAATATGTGAGCAAAATTTTAAGCTTAAATGGGATGACAAGTGTGCAAAATTTTAAGGATACAAGGAAAATGTAATATTTAATGAGAGTAAAATTTTGTATAAGTAAGAGGATTGGAGATAAGAAATTTTCGAAAATACTTCACCCTTTATTTTTAGAAATTAACTTTTGTAACCCTTATCTAGCGACCATGCTAATCTAAGGTCTCTTAAAGTCAGGCTGGCTCTGATACCAGCTCTGTGGGGACCCCGGACTAGCCGTCCGAAATACCGATTATGCTTAACACAATGATCCCGTGATCAGTCTGTCATTGCACATAATCCGAACTGAATACCAAAGTTTACATCCATTACAGTACCGAATTAAAAGTCTTACATAAATGGTCATTTAGACCAAGTCTTACATAGGTGCCTTCATGGGCCAAACCAAAATAATCAGCGGAAGCTACGGAGTAGTAGGCATCACATCCTAACGACGACCCGACAGGCAGCTGACTTATGGAGATCCCTAGTTCGCGTAGAAGTCGCCATACTCCTCCTCGGCGTAGTGCTCCTCGAAGTCTGGCTAAGACAATAGCCAGGGACGAAACCAATATGAGTACATTTGATTGTACTCGCAAACTACCCCAACATGAGTATGCACTAGTTTTATTTTACTTTCATACTTTTATTTATTTAAAACATCTCTATATCTTTATTGAAAAAGGTAAGAAGAGTTTTATAACTATCTTTTAAAGAAATCACCATTGTATTTGTTTCTCCAAAACTCCTCCTTTTTCCGACCATAGCCCGTCATGGTCCACTTTCCTCCAACCGCCTCATACCGATCCGTTGGTATAGGTGTAGGAAACATTCTCCACTTCATTTTTCTTTTAAAACTCAACTCTTTTCAAAACTTGCACATGGTCTTAGGACAGCCTTCCAACTGTCCATATCCGAGGACTCGGCTATTCGAATAGTTTTACACTCTTTTCAAAACTTGCACATGGTCTTAGGACAACCTTCCAACTGTCCATATCCGAGGACTCGGCTATTCGAATAGTTTTACACTCTTTTCAAAACTTGCACATGGTCTTAGGACAGCCTTCCAACTGTCCATATCCGAGGACTCGGCTATTCGAATAGTTTTACACTCTTTTCAAAACTTGCACATGGTAAGATTGGTCGTCATAGTACTAGGACACACTGTGCATTTTTCATAAACATCTCCATACTCCATTTCTCCATTTCAACACCGACATCTCGCCATTTCATAACCACACAAGTATTTTTCAAAGAAGTTTTGAATAAACAATATTTATTTTTCCCATCCTATAATTTTATATCAACTATCTTATATTTCTACATAGGGTGGCAAAATAATTTTTCCATATACTTTTGAAAAGGTTTTAGAAAATCCTTGCCTTAAGAGTAAATCATGTTATCAAAGTAGATGCATATATTTGGGGTTGCAAGCTCAGAGAGTAGCTTGCCTTGCTCGACAAAGTGACCTTGGTCTTGATCTTCAGGTTCAACAAACTCTCCTTCCTCGATAAATCCGACAGCGTTCTCGTCTAATTAATAAACAAGCAATATACAAACAATCACTAATCTATTCAATCAACATCACAACATTACAATCTTAAAATGCTATAAATAGCCACTGCATACATCAAACAATACAATTTGGTTTCAATGTAATTGAATTAAACATTATTTATTTATGTCTTAAATATGGCAGAAACTTGTTGAACATGTTTAATTACACAACTTGAGTTCTGTTGGTCACAAAAATACAAACTAAAATTCTACAGAAAGCTACTGATGTGTAGAAGACAACACAATTTGATTTGGATTAATTGGAGTTACCAAACTCCCTACACAAATGTTTTAATCCAGTAACTTAATAATCAAGTTTTAGCTATCAAATAAGTTCTGTTGATCCTAAAATTAAATCCTTTTAGGGGTAACTAAACATGACTAAATGTGACCTAAAAAATTGGCCCTAACTCATTTGGGTTAACCATTAAACATATTTAATTGTTTTAGTGCAGAAGGGTTCTCTAACTTCAACTTTATACTAAACAATTATTATTGCCCAATTAATTCTACCAAAATTAGGGAAGCTAATAGATCACAGTACCAAGCTAACAAAATTGGTTTGGAATTATTTGGCTTAACAGAGTATCAGAAACAAACAAGTTTAGAATTTAAACCTTCTGTGGCATTTTTAATAATACATTTTTACTATTTATCTAAATGAAATGAATCCACTTGGGTTAGTTAAACAATTTCATAAGCTTTTCAGAACAATTGGATTTGATTTATTTGGATTTGTAAATCTCGAGATATTGATTTTCTAAGATATATCCAGTACTGAAATTTCAGGAATTTAAATTAAGAAAATTCGCTCTACTGGATAATGTTGAGGATTATGACAGATGGGGTCCACCCGTCATAGACTCAGTGTGTGCTGGATAAAGATTAAAATGCTGACGGGTGGGGCCAGCCCGTCAGCCGCTCGTCTAATCGAAGCGTTACGCTACCGTTGGATTTAGATCCAACGGCCCGTGTTCAAAGGCAACGCGGCGACCAGAAACTGGCGGCGCCGCCGCGCCGGCGACGGTGTGGCGGATGGATAGCTCGCCTAGGGGGCTCGGGAAGATGCGGGGATGGTGCAGAAGAACGGCGGAGGCTTGGGGAAGGCTTCTGGGCGAGTGGAGCTTGCTGGGGCGGCGTGAATCGTCGACGGCGAGCCGCTGAACTTCCACGGGCACGGCCTGCAACTTCGGCGAGGTCCTGCCGCCGCTTCTGTGCACGAAACAAGGGGAAACAAGGGGCGGGTGAGTGCGGTGATCATGGAGAGCACGGTGGTGTGGTCAGAGGGGAAGAAGGAAGGGCAGCACGGCACGGCCGTGGTCGTGCTCACCTTCGGCTCCGGCGGAACGCAGCAACGTGCTGCCTCGACGAAGCTTCGCGGCACGAGGTGCCCGCTCTCCTAGCGGGGCACAGAGGGGAGTGGAGAGTGAGGGGAGAGCAATGGGGTGGTGCGGAGAGGAAACGAACTCGGGGCGGCTATTTATCGGCGGAGCTTGGCTCACGGTGGCACGGGTGCAGGGGTGGTCCAGGGGCGTGTGAGCTCGCCATAGGGGCGGTGGAGGTGCGGCTACGATGTGGGGATGCTGGGGAGCAAGGATGGTGGCGTGGCGACGAGCTGTGCTTGCTCGCGAGTGGGACGCTCTGGGAGAGCTTGGGCGGTGCGCGGCGCGCACTGGTCACGGCGATTCTCCGGCGGGGGCGGGTTCCTGCAGGCTGCGGTGTTGCAAGAGAGGGGGCAGCGAGGTGAGGGAGAGAGGGGGGCACGGCACGGGCCAGCACGGCGTCGCCTGCCCACGGCCATAGTGCCGACCATGGCGCGGCCGCGCCGGGGCATGTCCCCTGGTGCTCTCCTCCTTGTCCCCGACCTCCTTGCTTCAATTTCTCGGGCGCAGAGAGGTGAGTGAAGTGAGAGGGAGGGAGTGCAAGCAAGAATTCGACGGATTAACCTCGAATTTGATCAAATCGATCTCGGATTTGATCAAATTGGGGATGAACACAGTTCATCTCCACAAGGTGTTTGATGAAATGTGTGAACCAGTTTTAAATTTGAATTTTTGAAATTTATTTTCATAATTTGCTTCACACATGTATATATGGATTTGTGGTGCTGCATATGTATTTATTTGGGAAATGTAGCACCACACCTTTGGTGATTTTAAAAGGATAAAGAAAGATTTGGTATTTGATTTTGGAGTTTAGAAAATAATATTTGGAGAGGGAAAAGTGTAGGAGTAAAAATGAGAGTGATGAAATATCACTCCACTGACTTTTATTTGGAAAGAAATTCAATTTCTCACTTGGAGAAATTTGTTTGTCACTTGTCACATGATTTTATGGTTTGAACTTTTTATTTTGTTTTCTTTCTTTTCTTCCGGTGTCAACTAGAGCAAACACCAACACAAGCAACAAGAATTATCTAACACAAACAACCATATGCAATCAACACATGTAATTTAACAAAAGTTTTTGTTGGCCCTCATTTTTGGAATAATAATCCTGATTATAATTTTGGGATGTTACAGGACGACCACGCCGCCCTCATCAGAATGCTTGGAGGAGAGAGTGCCACGTCTCCTCCAAGGACCGCCGAGGGGTTTTCCCGCCAAGACCCCTCATACCTCTCGCGTGCCCATGTCGGATCCCCTTAGCCTATAAAAGGAGGACGATGGCACCGAGGGAAAGGGACGGAACAGAAGCAAGCTAGAGCTCAGGAAAGACTAGACTAGGGTTCGGAAGGTAGAGAGAGAGGTGATCTCCCCAGGGCAGGATCTGCTCTTCTTCTACCTCCGGCCGAAACTCTGCCGGGTTCACCCCAGAACACCCTTGTACACCACACCATGATGAACCTCTCAATCCAGACATGCAGGAGTAGTGCTTTTAGCCTCCGGGCGGCCTGAACCTGGGTAACTCCGTGTGTCCTGCTGTGTTGTTTGCTCTCTCCCTCTCGACGAAGAACTTGGCGTCCTTGCTCCCGGGTAAGGCGTCTTCCAGCCTCCTTCGCGCCCCGTGCCGAACCTAAAAAGGGGTATCATCTACTCCCGGTGTCCGTCACCCGAGATACGACATCTGGCGCGCCAGGTAGGGGGTGCAAGCGCTGGATTCGTCTTCTTTCAACTTCAAGTTCTTCGTCAAGCATGCCGCCGAGGAGGAAGATCGACGCCGCTACCTCCAAGGCCGCGTCTCCATCGTGCACTCAGGCTTCGCCGAGCGCCGCGCTGCGGATACGCGTCAGCCTGCTCCTCCGCAGGCGCCACCTACGGAGAAGGTGGCGTCGGAGAGGGCCAACACCAACAAGAACGTCGACCCTGACGATCCGGCGGCTCCTGGGCTGTCCACCGAGCCGCCCCCACGCTCTGGGGAGAAGAGCGTCGGGAACGGCGCGGGCAGGGTCACGACGCCAAGGAGGGGCGAGATCACGTCCGCGCCAGTGGAGGTCCCCGAAGCTCCAAAAGCAAGTCCTCTAGGCACTTGCCCTCGGACGCACAAGCTCGCCACGACGCTCTTGTCGCTGCCAAGGCTCTCATGCAGTTCCCTCCGAGCTCTGGCGATCCCAAGGTCTACCAAGAATGGAGAGCCCGTGTGGAGGCACTCCTCGACTTCGCCGACGGCGGCCCTGAGCCCGACATTACTCGAGCTCCCACCGTCAACGGCCCCGAGGCTGGAGGGCACAAGGCGCACGAACCGCGGGGTCAGCCCCATGGCGAGCGCCGAGGCGAGACGGAGCCTCCTCGTACCGCTCCACCGATGGCGAACCGGCTAAACCGCGATCGCGGCAAGGCCATCTCCGTCGGGTCATCTACCACGCGCAACCAAGATCTTCGCCACGACCTCAACAACCGTCTAACCGAGGATATGCGCACCCGCATCGAACGGCGTCGCGAGCGCCATCGCCGGGAGGATCGGGACGACGACATCGCTGAAGGGTGCCTCGCCCTTGCCCCTGAGTTCCGCCGGGTCACCTGGCCCAAGAAGTTCAAGATCGACGTCCTCCGCTACGACGGCACTACGAACCCCCGGGACTTCCTGCAGCTCTACTCCTTAGCTGCGGCAGTCGCCGGGGCCGACGAGATGATGATGACCAGCTGGTTCCCGCTGGCCCTGAAGGGAGATGCCCAGACATGGCTTCTCAACCTTCCCAAGTGCTCCATCCGTTCCTGGAGGACCCTGAAGGAACAGTTCCTGGGGGCTTTCCAAGGCGGGTACGAGCGCCCGGGGGCTCCCAGCGACCTCCACGACTTCAAGCAACTTCCGGGTGAAACTCTTCGCAAGTTCATCCAGCGCTTCACCCAGAAGATGAACACAATCCCCTGCATCAAGCAAGAGCTGGTGATCGCTTCTTTTCACGCCAACGTCCGCAATACCCGGATGCGCGAGAAGTTGAGCAATCGCCGCGTCGAATCCACCTGCGAGCTCTGGGAGCTGGCGGATCGATGCGCCCGAGCTGAGGAGGGGGCTAAGTTCCCCGGGGAGGATGAACCCGAGGACAAAACCGCCCCCGCCAAGAACAAGAAGCGGGACTCTGGACCCGACAAGCGCATCTTCGTCACCGAACCCCTTCCCAAGAAGGCCAAGCCTGCGGCGGCCTCTGAGGGAGAAGACGACCCATGGTGCCACATTCATCCTGACGGCAACCACCCTCTCAAGGACTGCCGCCAACTCAAGAACCTCGCCATACGAGAGCAGCGTCGGGCCGACGGGGTAAGCCTGGACGGCTGCTACAACTGTGGCGTCATTGGGCACGTCGCTCGTGACTGTCCCACAGGTCGCCAAGGCGGAGGCGGCCGCGGATGGGGCCGCGGCGGTGGCCGCGGGGGACGAGGAGGACGCGGCGGCCAAGGCGGTCGTGAACAGAACAATCAGGAAGGCGCCTCCAACAAGGAAGCTCCGGCTCCTCAGGGAGGCGGCGGCGGAAGGTTCCAGGAAGTCACCGGAGTTGTCGGGTGCATTCACGGGGGAGCCTCTCTGCCTCCATCCAACGGCGCGTGTAAGAGGCTGGTCCGGGAGCTTAACGCGGTTGCTTCTGCTCCGCCCAAGCCCCTGGAGTGGTCTGGGCAGGTCATCTCCTTCGACCCGGAGGACCATCCTGCCAGTGTGGCCGGGGTGGGAACGCTTCCTCTGATCGTCGCCCGTCATCCACAACTACAAGGTCACCAAGATGCTGGTCGACGGAGGCTCCAGCCTCAACCTTTGACGGCGAAGGTGCTGGCCATTCTGCAAATTCCTTTTTCTCGCCTGCAAGACACCGGCGTGTTCCAAGGCGTGAATGGAAGCGTCACTCGGCCGCTGGGGAAGATCACGCTCCCTGTCACCTTCGGTGACCAGGAGAACTTCCGCACCGAGGACATCGTCTTCGACATTGCAGACACGCCACTTCCGTACAACGGCATACTTGGCCGGCCGGCTCTAGCCAAGTTCATGGCCGTCTCGCACTTCGCCTACAACATGATGAAGATCCCCGCGGTCTGGGGAGTGATCACGATCAAGGCCGATGTCGACGACGCTATCTTTTGCGTTCAGAAGCTGAACCAGACGGTGGCGGCGACCTCGGACGTTCCGCAAGATGTACAGGAAGCGATGTCGGTGCATTCTCCGGGGACGGAGGGTACCCCGGAGGCTCGACATCAACTTCCTCCAAGAAGGCGTCATTTCATGAAGATCCGCAAATGACCAAGAAAGTGGCGTTGACCAGTGACGGGAGTCGATCCATCACCATCGGCGCCCGCCTCACCGACAAATAGGAAAGCGCGCTCGTCGCCTTCCTTCGGGAAAACTCTGACGTCTTCGCATGGGAAGCGTCAGGGCTACCCGGCGTACCAAGGGAGGTGATCGAGCACAAACTGGCGGTCAGCAAAGACGCTCGCCCGATAAAACAAGTTCTACGCAGCAAAGCAAGGAAAAACTGGAGTTCATCGTGTCCGAGGTTGACAAACTGGAAGAAGCTGGCGTCATCAGGATGGTGCCACACCCAACCTGGGTGGCCAACCCTGTGGTGGTGCCAAAGCCCATGACCTTCAAGTGGCGGCTCTGCATCGACTTCACCGACTTGAACAAGGCCTGCCCCAAGGATCCTTTCCCACTACCCCGGATTGATCTCATCGTGGATTCAACCGCCGGGTGCGAGCTCCTGTGCTTCCTGGATGCTTTCTCCGGGTACCACCAGATCATGATGGCAGTGGAGGATCAGGAGAAGACGGCCTTCATCACACCCAAGGGCTGCTACTGCTACACCCGGATGCCTTTTGGCTCCGGAACGCCGGCGCAACCTTTCAGCGCGCCATGCAAGCATGTCTTGGGTCCCAGCTGGGCCGCAACGTGGAGGCATACATCGACGACATCGTGGTCAAGACTCGGTACAAGGACTCCCTCATTCAAGATCTGCACGAGACCTTCAACAACCTTCGTCGGGTCAACTTCAAGCTTAACCCCGACAAGTGCGTGTTTGGGGTCCCGTCCGGCAAGCTACTGGGGTTCTTAATCTCCCACCGGGGGATTGAGGCCAATCCCGACAAGATCAAGGCCATCGAGCGCATGGAGGCGCCACGGCGAGTCAAGGACGTACAACGCCTCAACGGGTGCATCACCGCACTCGGGCGCTTCATCTCAAGACTTGGAGAACGAGCCCTGCCCTTCTTCAAGTTACTCAAGAAGACGGGTCCCGTGAAATGGACCCCGGAGGCTGAAGAAGCTCTTCAGTCCCTCAAGTGCTACCTCGCCTCCCGTCCTTGTGGCACCAACAGAAAAGGAGCCCCTACTACTGTACATCGCTGCCACCAATCAGGTGATCAGCGCGGTTCTTGTGGTAGAGCGTGACGCTCCTCCGGACAAGGTCGGCGGCAAGCGTCCCGGAAACATCCTCCCGGGGCAACCAAGCAAGAAGAGGCAGCCAGGTGGCAAAGGGCCGGAAGGCCCTGAGCCTGGCATGCCCACCGACGCCGCCATCGACATCGCAGAAGAAGCATCACTGGGGGCTGACGCGCTCCCTCTCGAAGCAGCTGAGCCCGCCAAGGACTCGGTGACCCGCAAGATACAGCACCCGGTCTACTTCATCAGTTCGGTGCTGCGCGACGCCCGGGAGCGGTACCCCATGATGCAGAAGCTGTTGCTGGCGATCCTCATCGCCTCTCGCAAGATGAGGCCCTACTTCGAAAGCCACCCTATCACCGTGGTTTCCAAGTACCCCTTGAGGAGTCCGCTGGAGAATCCCCTCGCCACCGGACGAGTCTCTTGGTGGGCCATGGAGCTTCAAGGTTTCGGCCTCAAGTTCGAGCACACGAACAACATCAAGAGTCAAGCGCTGGCTGATTTCACGGCGGAGTGGACGAGACAGCGTTCGACGACCCGGTGGAGGAATCCAGCCTTCCCGGGAAAGAAGATCCCGACGCTTGGACCATGAACTTCGACGGCTCCTACACCAAGGGCCAGGGAGGCGCCGGAGTCGTTTTGATCTCCCCCACAGGAGATCGTCTGAAGTACGTCGTCCAGATGCAGTACAAGGAGAATATCTCGAACAACACGACGGAGTACGAGGGCCTGCTTGCGGGACTTCGTGCTGCCGTTGGCCTCGGTATCACCAAGCTCATCGTCAAGGGTGACTCTCAGCTAGTCATCAAACAAGTGAACAAGGAGTACGCTTGCCCGCAGATGGCACCGTACGTCGAGGAGGTGTGGAAGCTTCAGCGGCGCTTCGACAGCTTCCGGGCCGTGTACGTCCCTAGGGATGACAACACGACCGCGGACGAGCTGTCACAGATGGCTTCCAAGCGAGAACCAGTACCTCCCGGGATATACATTGAGGTGCTCCGGCAACCCTCTGTGTCTCCCGAGAGGCTCAAGACAAGGTCTACATCGACACTGGGGGCTGGTGACCCGTCTACTTCGACAACCCGGGAAACCAGCCCAGAAGGCGCGCAAGACCCGGCAGGACCGAGACCAAGGGAAGCTATGCTTCTCCTTGGTCAAATGGTGTTGCCGGTGGAGAGAACCCACCCACCCTGGGCCCTGGACATCGTCAAGTACATGACGGAGCATGCTCTGCCGGAGGATGATCACGAGGCCGAGCGGGTGGCTCGTCAAGCCAAGCTCTACGTCCTGATCGACGGCGAGCTCTACCGGCGACGCGACAACGGAGTCAGGCTCCGCTGCATACCACAAGAACAAGGCCAAGTACTTCTACGAGACATCCACGAGGGCACATGTTCAAGTCATGTTGCATCAAGATCATTGGCGGGGAAGGTTTTCCGCCAGGGTTTCTACTGGCCAACAGTCCTGCACGACGCCGAGCAAATGGTCAAGACCTGCGAAGCTTGCCAATACTACGCGAAGAACATCAATCAGCCAGCTCAAGCACTGCAACCAATCCCAATATCCTGGCCGTTTGCAGTCTGGGGGCTAGACATCGTCGGCAAGTTGCCAAAGTCAGTTGGCGGACATGAATACCTCTTTGTGGCTGTCGACAAGTTCACGAAGTGGGTTGAAGTAATGCCAGTACCACGCCAGACGGCCCAGGCCGCCATCAAGTTCATCGAGGGGATTGTCTACCGCTTCGGAGTACCCAACAGAATCATCACGGATAATGGCACTCAGTTCACAAGTCGAGCCTTCCTCAGCTTCTGTGAAGAATTGGGCATCAAGGTGTGCTTTGCATCAGTGTCCTATCCAAGATGCAACGGTCAAGTGGAGCGAGCCAATGCGGAGGTCCTAAGAGGTCTGAAAACCAAAGCATTTGACAAGCTGGAGAACAAGGGGAGAAATTGGATTGATCACCTACCCAGTGTACTGTGGTCCATCAGAACAACTCCAAGCCGAGCCACCAAAGAAACACCTTTCTTCCTTGTCTATGGAGCTGAAGCTGTCCTGCCAACAGAGCTAAGGCACGGATCCCCCGGGTACTCGCATATGATGAAGATGCCCAAGCTGAGCAAAGGATCGATGACATTAACATCCTGGAGGAAATGCGCTGTCGGGCGTCATTGCGGTCTGCTCGATACCAGCAAGGGCTGCGCCGGTATCACAGCCGTCATGTTCGATCCCGGGAATTACAGCAGGGAGACCTGGTTCTCCGCAAGATGCAAAATCTCGAGGGCTTGAACAAGATGTCAAGCAAGTGGGAAGGACCCTACCGGGTTACTCATACACTGAGACCCGGAGCAGTCTATCTGGAAGACGAGAAAGGCAGGCCGGAAGGCAACGCCTGGAACATCGAGAATCTCCGCAAGTTCTACCCCTAATTACGAACATGAATCGCCAAACGTCGAATCCGCTAAGCACGCCCAAGGGGCTAGTGTTCTGTAATAGGGTGTAAGAAGTCATCGCCAAGAAATAAAAGATAAGTGTTTCAATTCCGTGAGCCTCAATTTATGTCGAGATGTGTGTTATCCGTAACAACCCCCAAGCAGGGGGCTGACATGGTGCCGGTGGCTGACGGGTCGAGCGCGAGTGGCCTATCAGTAGGCACTGCCACCCGATCGTGCCGTACTGCCGCGGAAAGGAGTGAACGGGCAGTGCTGTGTTTTAACGAACCTAAGCACAGAAATGCACATTCAACTTTGCTTGCGGGTTGCTCCGGATGAAACACTATCTCGACATGAAAAGAGGGTCCATTCTTTCCTACTGAAAGTTTGTTGTGTGCAGCGCCTTCCCGGGACAGGAACTGACGGTGGAAAGCGGTTAAGGAGTTGGATACCCGGGAGGGACAGGATGGATCGAGGACAGGCAGAAAAACAGCTAAGTCCTTGCATCAGCATCCTGCACTTAGGCATAACATCTCGCTCGGAGTCAATATACCATCGACCTGCGCATGCTTGACAGTTGATGAGAGCCTTTGCGGGGGTAATGCTACCACCCCAGCGAACGGTCCGTTTCCCTCTGGCCAAGTACCTGTGGACAGTGGAGTCAGACACCCGGAAGGTATAGCGCTCTTAGGGGTACTACTACTGTGTGCGGAACAGTCAGGGTATCTGGCACCTAAGGGACCTCCTCTGAAACTTGACAGCGCGTTAGTGCAAAGGAAGATTTGGGACATGACCCCGGGAGTTGAGGCTAGGTTGCATTCATCTGAATTTAAATTCTGAATTACATTCAGTTGTGCAACTTCTTGATTATAACAAGCCTATGCTACTAAGGCCAGTCCAGGGTCACTGGCTGTGCAGACTTGTCTTCTGTTCTGTTTTCGCCTGCCGGGTGAACTCCGGACTCCCGGGGACGCCTGGGATGAAGGAGGGCATTCGCGCAGGATCTTCAGGGGTCCCACGGGCCGGGGAACTTCGGGCGAACCCCGGCACATGCTGGCTGCAGAGGAGGTGCACGTGGTCCACGAACTTATCCATGATGTCCTCCTCATCCTGTACGAAGGAAAGAGATCGAGTCAAGGCGCAGGCTCTTCCCAAGGATCGTATTGCCAAAACCAAGGCAACTTTACCTTGAAGACATCGTCAAGGTCGCAGAGGAGGCGATCAATCTTGGATTGCCTGCGGCCTCCTTCCACAGTCCATCTTGATCTTGATGGTGTCCTTCCGGGTCGCCAGCGCCACCGACGCTTCCATGGCGGCAGAACCGGCGATGTTCCCCACCGCTGGGAAAACCAAGGAGACCCGAGGTCGGGGAACGACCTCGTCCTTTCCGGTGGTTCGGGCTTCCGCTCCCGTGGGCATCTCCACCGCGCCTCGGAAAGTGGATTCCGCCGTCGACACGTCATCTCCTCTCTAGACATTGCTCTGCGATCTATGGGGGGGAAGAGAAAGGAGCAAGGCGAGAAGATGTGTCAAGGGAGTTGGAGTCTGGAGGGCCTTTTATAGGCCTCCCACGCTCCACCTACCCCTTGGCGCTACGGCTGCCGCGTTTGGCGAAAAACCGCTCCCATTCACATCAAGTACGACACGAAGGCCAAGAGACAAAAAGGAGAACAAGTTCTTCTTCATTCCAAGATCTACAGCGGGGGCTAATTTTTACAAACAAAAAGATTGGCTCCCGGCGCGCGAGGAGCACCTCCGTACAATGGAAGACGCTACTTCCAGAAGTACGTCGACGATGCGGCCAAGAAGGAGGTCAAGGACATCTTCAGGACCGCCGACTTGAAGCTCCTCGTCCTCAGGAAAGCTATCTCTCCTCGGCCTTGACGCTAGATGAGTTTTCCTCATCTTCATCCTCGTCGAAGGAGCCGGAGCTGCTGCTGCTTTCACTCTCGGCGCAGCATTCCACGCGCCCTCCTGCAGCGCGGAAGATCTTCACGGCGAGTGTGGCGTCTCCGTCATACTTGCAGGCAAGGTATTGCCCCCGGGTCAGGCGGCGGGAGCGAGCGAATGATTTCCACCCCTGACCAAGGAGCATGGAGTCATCGACGGTGTACTCCACCGAGATCCAGGAGGGGCCATTTGGACAGCCTTCCACCTGCAGCCACAAGCCCGGAGGCCTGTTTTCTCCATCGCCATCGCAAAGGAGTCCGGAAGGTCAATCCGGCTGCGGATCTTGCGGCGCAGATCCAGGATGAACTCGAAGGGCGCGAAGCTTGTGTGGATTGTAGCCCGTGGGGGCGGAGAAGCAGTTCTTCCGCATCCCACGGTTCCTGTACCTCCACCGCCTCGCTTCGCTCGCCCTCTTTGGAGCTTCTCTCCGTCGGGGCCGAAGCACGAGGACGTCCCACTCCTCTCTTTCCTCTCGCCATTGGAGCTGTTGGCCTGGGATGGGAGAGATGGGCCAAGGAAGAAGAAGATGGGGACTTGCGAGGCGTTCGTCCGCTTTTATAGCGCGCGGAGCTTCTCTCTCCAACCGTCTTCACAGCTTCCCCGCAGCGGGAATCGAGGAGGCAAACTCAGTTATTCCCCCGAGCGGAATAACTCCAAGACCATCACGACGGTTGATGGACCGAAGCAAGGCGCCGGGTACCCACTTTGGCCAACTCTTTGGCCATAGCCGCGGCAGCAACTGAAGCAAGAGCCGCCGGGACCATGCCCGGGGGCTACTGTCGCAGCAGTGGAACATGGGGTTCCCCTGATGCTGCCAAAGTGGGTCCTCCACTGGGGCCCACCAAGAAGATGGACAAGGCAAGGAGTCAAGTACAGCAGATGGGTTAGCCCATCTTCCTCAAGGACACTCGACAAGTTCGACAGCAAGTCTCTGTGGCTAAGGACCAGGTGACCTTCCGGGTCACCCCCTCGCCCGGAGAACCAGGCAAGATACCCGCGGGTCCGTGCGCCCGCCAGGAGGCCAAGCGCGCCCCCGGGTCCTCCATCCGTACCACCGAGAGGATAAGATCGCCAGCTCACCGGAAGCTGGTGGAAGACTTGGGCGCCAAGATGAAGGCCGCGCCCTGGTGACGTTGCCACGAGCGCAGTTGGTGGGGAGGGCAGGCTTTGTGCGTCCCACCTTTTCCAAGGGCGGACGACCACGCCGCCCTCCTCAGAATGCTTGGAGGAGAGAGTGTCACGTCTCCTCCAAGGACCGCCGAGGGGTTTTCCCGCCAAGACCCCTCATACCTCTCGCGTGCCCATGTCGGACCCCTTAGCCTATAAAAGGAGGACCATGGCACCGAGGGAAAGGGACGGAACAGAAGCAAGCTAGAGCTCAGGCAAGACTAGACTAGGGTTCGGAAGGTAGAGAGAGAGGTGATCTCCCCAGGGCAGGATCTGATCTTCGTCTACCTCCGGCCGAAACTCTGCCGGGTTCACCCCAGAACACCCTTGTACACCACACCATGATGAACCTCTCAATCCAGACATGCAGGAGTAGGGCTTTTAGCATCCGGGCGGCCTGAACCTGGGTAACTCCGTGTGTCCTGCTGTGTTGTTTGCTCTCTCCCTCTCGACGAAGAACTTGGCGTCCTTGCTCCCGGGTAAGGCGTCTTCCAGCCTCCTTCGCGCCCCGTGCCGAACCTAAAAAGGGGGTATCATCTACTCCCGGTGTCCGTCACCCGAGACACGACAGAGGCGTTTCGCTCTGGGCACTCCTGCCCATTGGATTTAAGATGACGCTGCGGCCCGCACGGATCGCAACGTTCGCGGCGACCAAGGAAAGAAGGCGCTGGGACTTGTGTTGACTTTCCTTAGCCACAGCCCCGGCACCCGGCAAAGACAAGACGTCTGCTGGGGACCCACTTTGACCCTTTTTTGGTCATAGCCCCGGCAGCTGAAGGAAAGGCCGTCGGGACCATGCCCGGGGGCTTCTGTCGCAACAGTGGAACATGGGGTTCCCCTTATGCTGCCAAAGTGGGTCCTCCACCTGCGGGCCCACCAAGAAGATGGACAAGGCCAAGTGACAAGATCGGTAGATGGGTCCGCCCATCTACCTCGTGGGAACCTAGCAAGCTCGACATCGACACCCTGCGGCTAAGGACTGGGGACCCTCCGGGGTCACCTTCCTCCAAGGCACCGAGTCAAGACACCCGTGAGCCCGAGTGCCCGGCAGGAAGCCAGGCTCCTTCTCGGGTCCGTCTAAGTACAGCGCCAAGGATAAGCACGCCAGCATGTGCTAGAAGCTCGTAGAAGGCTTGGGCGCCAAGAGGAAGGACGCGACCCAGTGACGTCGCCATGGAGCGTGGTCGGTGGGGGAGTCAGTCCCTGTCCACCCCAATTTCCTTAAAGGTGGACGACCCCCACCTAACCGCGGAGAACACTTGGAGGAGAAGAGGCCACGTCGCCTCCAAAGACCATCGGGTGGTTTTCCCGCCTAAAACCTCCCACGCTCCTCGCGTGACCCCTGTGGCATCCCCTTAGCCTATAAAAGGAGGACCAAGACCACCGAGGAGAAAGGGACGGATTAGATCGGATCCAAGGCAGAGCACCACCTAGATTAGCTAGGGCTGAGAAGGTAGAGCGAGAGGTGATCTCCTTCGGGTAGGATCTCCTCGTCGTCTACCTCTAGCCGATACCCTGTCGGGTACACACCCGTGACCACCCTTGTAAGCTACATCATGATGAACACCTCAATCCAGACATGCAGTAGTAGGGCTTTTAGCCTCCGGGCGGCCTGAACCTGGGTAAACTCTCTGCGTCCCTGTGTTGTTTGCTTGAACGTCGGATCGGAGAGCTCGACGTGGTTCACCCGGGTGGGACGTCCTCCAGCCTCCTTCGCGCCCCGTGCCGAACCTAAATATGGGTATCCTTTACCTCCGGTATCCGTCTGCCGAGACACGACAGTATCCTTAAAGGATTCCAAGTGCTTAAGAGTGGTGTGATTCTGGCCCAGGGCGTGGACGTCGACGTGGCCGCAAGCGCCGTCGCACAGACCACCCCGCAGGACGTGCGGACGGCATGGAGGTGGACGCCATTGGATGGCGAGCCGGGAACCGAGCTCTACGGGCTGATGGCGTTACCATGGCCTCCTCCTTGGGGCCGAATGCAGCTGAACCACCGCCTGTACGCCGCCCGGCCACCACAATGCAGCCATGGCCAGAAGCCGTGGGGCACGCAATCCTCATCGCCGAGCCAAGAAGGGAAAGCTTCAATACAGGGTGAAACATCGTCCAGCTGACGCCACGGCCACTTGCCCTGCAGAATCGGAGACTACCACTCCTGAGCCACGGCCAAGATCACCAGCTGGCAGCGCCGCCTTGGATGAGAAGACACCAGAACAGTCCAGAGACTTCTCTTTGGAGTCCATCTCTGGCTTGTCCAGTCCCAGACCTCGTCGGGAGCCGCATGTCTCTGACAGCGAGGTGCCTGACTCCCAGCCGGCCAGCCTCCTGATCTCCGACAGCGAGGTGCCAGACTCCCAGCCTGCTAGCCCAGCTCCCAACGACGATTCCTTGTCGGAGCCAAACAGCGCAGCCACTTCGTCAGCATTAGAGCCTTCCGATGGCCAATACTGTACTGAAGCTGGCAAGGACGACGAGCTCACAACGAAAGTCGCATCTGAGGCCATGCAAAACCATAGGCAGGACAACGATGATGGGCCACAATCTCCGGCTCGAGACAATGAGGCCCAAGACCCTGTATCTCCGAGGCCCAATCCAGAGTCTGTAAGCAGGCATGCAACACCTACGAGGACCATCTCCATCCTCCAGCGGCCATCGCCACTGTCGCCAGACATGCTGCGTGCTGCTCCTAGCCGCTTCGCCTCGCCTCCAGTAACCCTCTGTCGCTCTAGGCCGCGCACGGCCGCGGCTCAGTGCACGAGGACGCTAACACTGGGAGATTTCTTGTCAGAGGCGACCAAGCACACTGGGGCCATACTGCCAATTCCCGGAAAACAAGGACGACCGGCACTGAATTTCCAGCCACCACGGCGTGGACGCTCGGTCGCCAAAGCGAGTGTTGCATCGTCAACCCCTTCCGCTGCTACAGCACCACCAACAGCGGAGCATCGCGCACGTGTGCAAATTCTCCGCACGCTCGACATTGTGGGCATCGACCAAGTAATCAAGGCCGAAGAGATGAAGGCTTACGACGGAATTTTTGCCGCCCCGATACCATTCTCGGTCCTCGGCCATTGCTGCCCTTGTTGATCGCCAACTACCCGCCGACATGAACTCCACGTTGATTGTCGAGGCGAGACAGGAAGGAGCCGTCCAGGCCTAGCCCGAGCGCTGCCCACCCATGTCGAACATGCTTTCCATGGATCGCGGCTTACAAATAGTAATCTGGAATGTTTGTGGCCTTAATGCGCGTGCTCGCCGTTACGCCATCAGATCATTGATTGACACTTCGGGTGCCTCCATCGTATGCTTCCAGGAAACAAAAATGGCTATGATCTGCTCGCCGATCATCCTCGATGCCCTAGGCTCGGAGTTTGACGAGTATGTCTACTTGCCAGCGCTTGGCACTCGTGGAGGCATCCTGCTTGCCTGGAAGAGCCGTGACGTGACGATCTCGGACCCGGAGTTCACTGAGAACGCCATCACGGCCAAGGTTCAGACAAACACGGGCACGCCATGGTGGTTAACCGTGGTCTATGGGCCACAGGAGGACGCTGACAAGATCGCATTCTTGCAAGAGTTGCGTGACATACGCCTCGACTGTGCTGGCCCGTGGATGATTTGCGGCGACTTCAACCTCATCCTACGTGATGAGGACAAGAACAACGGCAACCTGAATAGGCGAATGATGGGAAAGTTCCGACGGCTGGTCAATGATCTTGCGCTAAAGGAGGTCTACCTAAACGGCCGCCGCTACACGTGGTCTAATGAGCAGTCGCCTCCCACGCTTGTACAGCTCGATCGGGTCTTGTGTACTACTGATTGGGAGGACACTCACGGCGAGTGCTACATGCGATGCCTGTCGTCAGTGGTCTCCGACCACAACCCGCTCCTCCTTGACTGCACACCTGCGCCGGCTGCCCAAAAGCGCTTCCACTTCGAGGACATATGGCTGCGCATGAACGGCTTCCACGAGACTATGGCTGTGGCCTGGGCGTCGGTGCAAGATGACGACCCCTTCCGTCGGCAGGTCGCACGTCTACAAGCTGCAGCACGAGGGCTGACAAGCTGGAGCTCACGCACCGTCGGGAACGTGAAGAACAAGATGGCGATTGCACGTGAACTGATTGCTCGTTTTGACAAAGCAAATGAAGATCGAGTCCTGACCCCTCATGAGGAATGGTTTCGTAAGCAACTCAAGGTCGTTTACTTGGGCTTGGCGTCCATGGAACGCACCATTGTGCGGCAGCGAGCACACATCGCCAACTTGAAGGATGGCGACGCCAACACCACCTTCTTCCACCGGCAATGCTCCTATCGACGCCAGAAGACAAGGATCTTCAGTTTCGCGCAAGACGGCCGTGTACTCACCGAGCATGCGGAGATGGCGGAAGCGGCCTTTGAGCATTATGATGTGCTATTGGGGACGGCAGTTGACCGCGACTGCTCGATCGACCTCGCGCCTCTGATCGAACCCATTGATTTAGAGGACATCGATGTCCCCTTTAGCGCGAAAGAAATCTGGGCTACTGTGAAGCGTCTGCCAGCGAGAAAGGCGCCATGACTCGATGGTTTCACGGCTGAATTCGTCCGTGCGTGCTGGAGTATCGTTCGTGATGACTTCGTGGCCGTGTTCCAGCAGCTCTACGAGATGAGGGGGCGCGGCTTCAGCCGGCTGAATGAAGCGTTGATCACATTGCTGCCCAAACGAGCGGATGCGAGCCAACTTGGGGAGTACAGGCCGATCAGCTTGATACACTTGGTGGCCAAGATGTTTGCCAAAACTCTGTCGTTGCGGCTAGCTCCGAAGCTCGACGCGTTGGTCAGCCGCAACCAAAACGCCTTCATCCCCGGGCGCAGTTTGCACGATAACTTCGTCCTCGTCAGACAGTCCGCCCGAGTGCTGCACCAGCTCGGTGCCCCACGGATTCTGCTCAAGTTGGACATGGCACGCGCATTCGACTCGCTGGCCTGGCCCTTCCTCTTCGAGGTCCAGAGATAGTACGGCTTCGGCGGCAGGTTCTTGGAGTGGATCGCTATTCTGCTCACATCAGCGAGTACCCGCGTCCTCCTGAACGGCACGCCAGGCCCTCCCATTTGGCACAGACGAGGGCTACGCCAGGGCGACCCGCTCTCGCCGCAATTGTTCGTGCTTGCCGTGGATGTGTTGGGAAAGATCATCATGCGAGCGCTGGACATGGGCATCTTGGCACGCCTCCACCCCACTCGGGCTGTGCCATCCATGTCGCTGTACGCCGATGACGTCGTCCTATTCTGCCACTCCACATCCAGCGACATCAATGCGGTGAAGGAGATACTACACCTTTTTGGCCGTGCCTCTGGACTGAAGGTGAACTATGGCAAGAGCTCGGCGTCGCTGCTGCATTGCGACACCGACGATGTGACACCAATCATCGCGAACTTGGGATGCCCCATTGTCGAGCTGCCGATAACTTACCTCGGCATCCCATTGACGCTACGCCGGCCCACAGCGGCGTAACTGCAACCGCTCGTCGACAAGATCGCCGGGAAGCTTCCAACTTGGAAGGTCGGATTGAGGTGGGCGGCTCAAAATGGTCAAGTCAGTGTTGTGCGCCATCCCGGTACACCAGCTGCTTGCCTTCGCGCCCTCAAAGGAAACCCTCAAGCAGATTGAGAAGATAGAGAGAGGGTTCCTATGGGCAGGACGTGATGCTGCCAATGGGGGACATTGCCATGTCAATTGGCGCCGGGTTTGCCGCCCTAAAGAACTAGGCGGCCTTGGCATCCAAGACATGGAACGCACGGGACTTTCTCTCCGCCTGCGCTGGCTCTGGTTCTCGCACACCGACTGCAACCGCGCATGGAGTGGCCTAGACCTGCAGTTCTCGGCCCATGAACGTGCCTTGTTCTTCGCATCGACCACTATGGAGGTAGGGAACGGCATGACGGCACGATTCTGGCAGGACCGCTGGATCAATGGCAAAGCCATCTCTGAGCTTGCTCCCGCCCTCTACGCCTGCATTCCCAAGCGTCGCCGCAAGACAAGAAATGTTGCTGAAGGCCTACATGGAAATTCCTGGGTACGGGACATCCAAGGAACCATAGGCATCATGGAAATTGGCCAGTACATCCGGATTTGGCTGGCGATCGAGAATTTTATCCTCACGGACAGACCGATCAGCTGATTTGGAGATGGACGTCGAGCGGAACCTACACGGCAAGCTCTGCCTACCAGGCCACATTCCAGGGGTCGATCAACTGCCCAGCTTGGAAGCTCACGTGGAAGACATGGGCGCCGCCGAAGGTCAAGTTTTTCCATTGGCTGGCCAATCTTGACCGTTGTTGGACTGCTGATCGCTTGGCACGACGGGGACTACCTCACCATCCCTGCTGCCTCCTCTGCGGTCAGGCTCCTGAAACAATGCGGCACCTCCTCCTGGAGTGCCCATTCACCAGGCAAGTCTGGCATGAGGTTCTTGCATGGGTGCGTGTTCCAATCGCGGCGCCACGGCATGAGGACTCCCTCAATGAATGGTGGACCAATGCCAAGACAAACACGCCCAAGCCAATGCGCAAGGGGCTAGCCTCCATCACCCTCCTCACGCCTTGGATGGTTTGGAAGATGCGCAATGACTGTGTATTCGAAGGAGCACAACCCCTCATACACAACCTGCTAGTCAAGATCAAGGAGGAAGCCAGGATGTGGGCACAAGCAGGAGCCTTAGGGCTGAGAGTTATCTTGCCGTCCACCTGGGACGTGCACTAAGCCATGTAATTTTTAGCGAAAATGCGCCTCTTTGGAGGTTTGTAAAAACTTTACCTTTCCAATGAAATAAAACGCAAAGGTCCTTTGCGTTTTCGCTATAAAAAAAGAGTGGTGTGATCTGGAGAGTAGGGCACGGAACCCACATCAACATTTGGCCAGACCCATGGATCCCTTCTAGCTCTATAAGGGGACCATGTACTCCACGTCGTGATGCTACGGTGAACTGGGTTTCCGAGCTGATCGACCATGACCAAGTGTGTTGGAATGAGACTAGTTAGACAAGTTTTTAACTTGAATGATGCTGCAGCAATTCTGAAAATTCCTATTTGTGATCAGCTTGAGGACCATGTTGCCTGGCACCCGGACAGCGAAGGAATTTTCTCGGTTAAATCAGCTTACAAAGTTTATGCACTAAGTGTAACTGATGAACGACAGGCGGGCTCCTCGGCAGGGGGATCTGGTAGTGAATGGGAACAGAACATATAGAAATAGATGTGGAAGGTGGAATGCCCCCCGAAAGTGCACCATTTTCTATGGCGGTTTGGTCTGAATAGTCTTACTCTGAGAATGAACATTGAGGGTCGGCATATAGAACTTGATACAAGATGCGCAGTCTGTAATACAATGTTGAAAGTGGTGGTAACCTTTTTGTTGCATGCCCAGAGGCAAGGAAAGTCTGGACTGAATATCGATGGATCAGACGAGAGATATGATCAGTAATGCTGGGTTGGCCATGGAAGTCCTTGCAAAAATCCTAGACCTGCCGTATGATGAAAAGATGAGGTGTGTTGCCTTCCTCTGGTGTTGGTGGTCAGAAAGGAATAAATCTAATAGGGGAGAAATGAGAATGTCAAAGAAGGAGCTTTGCCACGACGTACACTTGTTTGTAAACGAATGGGAAACACACTTGAAAAAGTCATCCAAGCAAGTTGTCGAGCGCGTCCAGTGCTGGCAATCACCGCCGCCTGACTGGGTCATGCTCAACACGGACAGAGCTTTCGTACAAGAAACTGGACGTGGAGGCTGGGGTGTGGAGGCGCGACAGTGAGGGAGATCTGATAGCTGCTGAAGCTGGTTTTGCCCCCATCTGTTTCTGAAGCTCTGCATGCTGAAACTATTGCTGTTCTGAAGGCAATTACAATGGCCAGAAGATTGGGGTGTGCACGAATCATTGTTGCCACTGATTGCCAGGTCCTGCAGAAGGCAATTACATCCTCTGAATATGGCCTTTCTGCTCTTGATGCGCTGTTCATGGATGCCAAATTCTTACTCATTACTGAGTTTATTGACTACAAAGTTATTCATGTACCTCGTGTGTGTAATAGACCTACCCATGAGTTAGCTGCTATTGTGCTGCTGGCTGGTGCATCCGATTACCACCAAGTTTGGGAGGACTATGTCCCTGATTCTGTAAGCAGGGTGTTCTACGGTGACTCTACCGTCCAAGTTTAATGGAATGTCAGCGTTCTTAGTAAAAAAAAAAGGAATAGAAACAACGACCACGTTGGCCAGTGTAAGCCGTGTTGTTTTGGGCCGAAATCGCGCCTTCTAGACGTGTATGACCACAAATCTCTTTGTGTTTTTTTTCAGTCCATCGATGATAAAATGAAAGAAATGGAGTGTCATGCAGATCGGATCTAATTCAAACCAAAATTGAGAACGACAGCGACCACGCTGCTGCTAGCAGGACAAATTCCCCGAACATATTCATGACCGGCTCTCACAGGCATTGTGCAGCCGGAGCAGCCGGTGCCTCATCCGTCACTAGAGACGAAGTTTTGAGTCGTCTATGGTCAATGCAAAATCGACAAGTGTCATCCTTCTTCTTGACTAGTAAGACTGGAGAAGCATAGGATTCATGTTGGGTACAATCAAACCAACAACTAACATTTTCTTTACTTGTTTTACTGACTGGTTTTTCTGAAATGGTGCATATATGTACGGTTTAGAATTGACATGAGCTGTGTCAGGTAAAATATGAACAACACGATCAAATTCCTTGTGAGGAGGAGACATTTGTGGGTCATGAAAACCCGATTCAAATTTATTCAGTACAGAAATTTCAGGAGGTGTTGATTGTGGAGAACAATAGAATTAGGAGAAACAACCACTGTTGCCCAAAATTCATTACCCTTTTTCCATTTCGCAAATTGCTCAACAGAAATTTCATGTATCTCTATATGTTCGGATTCCAGAACAAGTCCGTGCAATGTAATAGGTTCTCCTTTGTTCTGAAATTCTAGTCACCTTTCCTTCCAGTGACATGTCATCTCACCCCATTCAGCGAACCAAGCCATACCCAAGATAGCATCATATCCACCTAGATCAAGAATTTTCATATCATACTAAAAAGTACTGAAGAGTATGGCCCTGTACCCACCAGTGTAAATTTGAAACTTGCGTGTCACATGACATTAACTGACCATTTAGCCACCTTAACTAATTACAAGGAACATGCTGAATAGTACACTGCGGTTTAGCAACTAAAGCAGAATCAGTAAAACTGTGAGAGCTATCAGAATCAATCCAAATAAGAATGATTTTGTTATCCACTAATGCCCTTAAGCAAATAGTTACAATTGCTTTGAGTTCATCCTTAAGACTATTAATGAAATGTGAAACCAACATCAAACCACCGAAAGTAGGATCGTACAGGCGAATATGATAGACTAGCAAATCACACTGGTGATGTTATTTTCCAACATACACTAGTAGAGAAAAGCTTATAGGTAGACGGTGATTCTGTGGCGCACCCTAATCGGTGCGCCACAGAATTATTTCTGTGGCGCATGGAACAAGGTGCGCCACAGAAGTTTTTGCCTTTTTGTGGCGCATTTCTTGCCCATGCGCCACTGAAACCAGGAATTCTGTGGCGCATGCACATGTATGCGCCATAGAAATTGTGTGGGAGCCACGGCCAATCATTGGACCATATCCATCTGGGCAATTTCTGTGGCGCACTGCGCTCGGTGCGCCACAGAAAGTTGGATTTCTGTGGCGCATTCTTGTTGATGCGCCACAGAAAGTCTGCTTTCTGTGGCGCACCTAGCCCGTGCACCACAGAAACTTGGCTTTCTGTGACGCATCAGCAACCATGCGCCACAGAAATCCAACTTTCTGTGGCGCACCGAGCACCGTGCGCCACAGAAAGTGGGCGCCAGATTTACAAAAAGGTGGCAGCCCCACTTTCCCCATGTGACCTTCTCCATTCTCCCATCTAGCTCGAGTTCCTCCTCTCTCCCATGCCATTTTGCCCATACTTTTCTCCATTATTTGTAGTTAAACCTACTTTGTTTGATATATAATTGGTGAGGGCTTGGGGAGAGCCTCCATATATACTCTCCTCCTCTCCCAATACATCTCTTTTTCTCCACTATTTTCTCTCCATCACCACACACTCTCTCTCATCGATCACGGTCACGTCTCGGTAACGGATCTAGATCTACTAGGTGGGTATTGTTGGATGGATATGTATATATATGCATGTTTTGTGTGGCCGGTGGTGTGTATGGATGTTTGTTAATTGTAGGCATGAGAAGCTTGTCGGCGGGCGGTTTGCACGTATATGGCGCGACGATCGATGTTTATACATGAAGCTTGTGTGTGGTGTGCATGAATCTTTGCATGTTGTTGCCTTTTGTTGTTGCTTGCGCCGGCGTGGTGCATGGATGTTTGTCGAAATGTTGATTCATTTCCATTTCGGTAAATTTTTGCACCACCCATATGTCCTACTTTTAGGGGAAGTCATGCCGAATTTTTTCGTCGAACATGCATGTTTGTGTATGTGTGTGTGCATGTTGCGGTTAATTATTTCTAATTAATAACACATACTCTATATGTATACCGCGTAGGCGACCATGGTCATCATGATGAGCTCCGGTCGAATCTGCAGCTACAAGGAAGAAGCGAAGGCGGAAATGATTCGGTGCAACAGGAGCCAGATACGATGTCCGTGTCGAAGTTGCAAACTTGTGAGATGGATCGACCCTGATTCCGGACAATTGGAGGATCACCTGCTCAGGCGCGGTTTCATGCAAGGCTTCAACCAAGCGCCGACAGCAAATGTTGCGCGTGAAGACGAGGGCGGGCAAGATGATCATGACGAAGGAGATGCCGGCGGGCATGATGAAGGAGTAGATGGTGGTGCAGAAGACGCGAACACGCAGAACTCGCTAATGTCGGCCTTGATGGACTCTCATGTTCAAGAACTGCTCCTCAAGGAGACGAGCACCGCTAGAGAGAAAGCCAAGCTGGCGCAAATGGAGATAGACGGGAAGACTCCGTTGTTTCCTGGGTGCCGGCCACAGGATACGCGCTTGCAAGTAACGCTTGATGCTCTGGAGATGAAGTCGGGAAACAAATGGACCGACGTGAGCTTCAACAAGAACATGCAATTCTTCCACGAGCGTCTTCCCGAGGGGAACACATTGCCAACTAGTATCGAGGAGGCCAAGAAAGTCGTGTGCCCTCTTGACCTACCGCACGTTAAATACCACGCCTGCATCAATGATTGCGCAATTTATCGGGGCGAGTACGAGGACAGAACCACATGTCCGGTGTGCGGCCAAGGACGGTACAAGAGTACTGGGAAGAAAGTTCCTCGAAAAGTGGTATGGTACTTTCCTATCACTCCCCGTCTGCAGCGGTACTTCGTGGACCCTAAGGAAGCAAAGCTCATGCAATGGCACGCGGAAAGGGAGAAGCCCGAAGAAGATCCAGAGAAGGGCAGGATCCTGACACACCCTTCAGACGCTAGCCAGTGGGAAGAATTGGACGGCGCCTTCGGAAATTTCAGAGGCGACGCAAGGAACGTCAGGCTGGGTATGAGCACCGATGGACTCAATCCGTTCGGCAACCAGAGTAGCATGCATAGCACCTGGCCCGTGTTTGTATGGCCTTACAACCTTCCCCCGTGGTTGTGCACGAAGCAAAGGTACATACACATGAGTATTCTCATTCAGGGGCCGAAACAAGCAGGTGTCCACATACATATGTATCTCGCGTTGTTGAAAGAGGAGTTAGCCACGTTGTGGGAGACGCCAGCCCGTACGTGGGATGCCTACACTGGAGATTATTTCGACATGAGAGCCGCGTTGCTCACGACGGTGCAGGACTATCCTGGTTGCTCATATGTATCGGCCCAGGTAGGCCACGGATTCTGCGCATGTGTCAGGTGCATGGATAAGACCTCGCATCTCCAGCTACCAAGGAATCCCGGGTCTTCGAAAACCGTGTACCCAGCGGTTCGAAGGTGGCTTCGCATGGATCACCCGTGGACAAAACACGGTGACCTGTTCAATGGTAAGGACGAGATCGAAGGAGCCCCGAGCCCGAGGAGCGGCACAGAAATCGACGAGCTGTTGAAAAATTGGGAGGAGTGCCCTGCGCCGGGAAAGAAATGACCGAAGGTAGATCCGTTGCTGGGTGTATGGAAAGCGAGGTCTGTTTTCCACGACTTGGAGTACTGGAAGGTCCTCAAGACGCCACATAGCCTCGATATGATGCACATTACGAAGAATGTCACCGAGAGTCTGCTTGGCACTATTTCCAACATGCCGGAAAAGACCAAGGATGGGACGAAAGCAAGATACGATCTGAAATGGCTTGGTGTCAGGAAAGATCTTCAGGCCCCCGATTGTGATGATGATGATGATGATCAGATGAAAGGGACTCAAGGTCGCCGCAAAAGGGTAAAGAAGAACACGGTGGTGCTTCCCGCTACGTGTTTCACTATGAGTCCGGAGGAGCTCGAGCAATTTTACAGGTGTCTCCTAGGAGTCAAATTTCCTCATGGTTACGCGGGGAAGATAAGCAGATATCTGGACGCAACGAAGAAGAGGTTTAGCGGGATGAAGTCTCATGACTGTCACGTGCTGTTGACGCAGATACTTCCCGTTGCGATTCGAGGGATAATGGACGAGCACGTCCGTGATACGCTGCTTGCCCTTTGCAACTTTTTCGACGTCATCAACAGGAAGTCGATCGGCGTGAGGCAGCTCGACAGGCTACAGGAAGAGATCGTCCTGATACTATGCGAGCTCGAGATTTACTTCCCGCCAGCATTCTTTGATATCTGCGTGCATCTCCTTCTCCATGTCGTTGATGACATCAGGAAGCTCGGACCGACGTTCCTGCACTACATGATGCCGTTCGAAAGGATGAACGGTGTCATGAAAGGATACGTTCGCAACATGGCCCGTCCAGACGCAAGCATGGCCAAGGGCTTTCTAACCTATGAGTGCATCTCCTTCTGCAGAATTATCTAAGCACCGAGAACCAGGATGTTGGTCTGCCCAGGAGGAAACACCTCGGCAGGCTCAATGGATATGGTCACCGCGAGGGCATGCACTCACTCTTTGTTGGCATTCATGGTCGAAAGGACGACTTCGACAGGGCTCACCGGGTCGCGCTACAACACTTACAATTGATCGAAACTTGGGTGGAATAGCACATATGCTTACTCGAGCAACATTACATCGACCTGGGCCGGCCGAGAAAGAAGGGAGACGTAACCAGAGAGCACAACTCCAGCTTCACGCGTTGGTTCAAGCAAAGGCAACTGGATCTAGCAAAGAGCAAAACGCCATCTACGGAAGATGAAAAACTCATATTCTCCTTATCATGGGGCCCCGGGCACAACGTAAGGACCTATCAGGCGTACGACATTAACGGCTACAGATTCTACACCGAGGAAAAGGTCAAGAATAACGAATATCAAAACTCAGGAGTAACTATGCTATCCTACGGCGATGAGGAGGCTACTGTCAAGGAAAAATTCTTCGGAAGGATCGAGGAGATATGGGAGCTCAACTACTGTGGAGAGTTGGTGCCAATGTTCCGTGTGAGATGGGCCAAGGACGTCGTCAAAGAAGGCCGGTATTTCACCACCATGGTAATACCCGATGCCAAATCGAAGAACGCCTCCGCGAAAAATGAGCCATGGGTACTCACTAGCGAAGTTGAGCAATGCTTCTTCATTACCGACCCGTCAAAGCCTAGCCGTGTTGTCGTAAGGAGGGGCAAGAGCAGCATCATCGGAATGGAAGGAGACGCCAACGAGGAAGACTTGGACAAGAACGGTGATCCGAAGATCGAGGAGGAATTTGACAAGTACTTCGACATGCCTACTACTAGTACACAAAGAAGGAAGACCTCCCTACCTACTAAAGGTTGTCCGTTCACGCGAAGAAATCTCAAGGTGACCGGCCTAAAGTTTTCAACCACGAAGAAGGGAAAGAAGAGAAACTAGCTCGGAACCGAGACGAAGAAGAGACTTTTTTGGTGTATTTAATTTGTGTGTGTGTGTGAGAGACAATGCATCCATATATATGTATTCAATGAATATGTATGAGACATTGTGTGTGAGACAATATTTTTTTAAAGAATACCAATAATGTGTTTGTGTTCTTTATTTAAATTTAACCAAAAATATTTTTTCAAGTTGAAAAAAAAAGTGAGACAGCCAGGATTCAAACCTGGCTGTCCAAAGTACAAGTTTGCCCAGCAAACCATTGGGCTAAGTTGCTGTCATGGTTGTAACACAGCAGAACAGGTTTTTAAAAATTCAGGCCACCTAATTCTGTGGCGCATCTCCCAGCGGATGCGCCACAGAATATAAGATTTCTGTGGTGCATGCTCTGGTCCATGCGCCACAGAAACAGAGAATTATGTGGCGCATCCCCTGGTGGATGCGCCACAGAAATAGTTTGTACCCACTTACATGTGGGCCCGCACCCGCGCTGCCTCTTTCTTCCCCCAAATTCTGCTAAGTCCCGCGCCCTCTCGCGAACCACCTCTCGCCGCCGGCCCTCGCCGCACCACCTCGCCGCCAACCCTGCGCGCGCCCCGCCCTCGTCGCCGGCGACCTCCCGCCCCTCCCCAACCCTGCGCCGCGCCCACACGGTCGGCCCCCGCGCCCCGCCCTCGTCGCTCGTCTCCACGGGAAGCACACCTCGTCCGTCGCCGTCGCCTCGTCCAAGCCCGGCCGATCCCGCGCCCACGGTGTCACGCAGACGACGCCTCTACCCGCCCTCGACCTCCCCTCCCTCCCCTCCCCGAGGTGTGTGCTTCCCCTCTCTCCCTCCTCCCTCCCCTACCGAACATGCACGCAAGGTGTTTGACGAAATTCGTAGCTAGGATCAGTGCTAGTTTGCTGCTGCATTTTGGGTTTGGGTTGCTGCCTTTAGGATCAGTGCTAGGTTAGTGTGTTTGTATATTTTAGTTTGCTGCTAGTTGTTACTAATGGTCACTGGTTTGATTAGCTCCCAAAACCATCATGGATAATTAAGCAAACTATTTCAAATCCTTTCAAACTTGATTTGATAAGGAAGATGATATGGAGTAGATGAGATCTATAAAGGTGCATTTCCCAAATTTTCAAGATTTAATCAAATGGGAAAGGTCTAGAAATGCTATCTGTTAACATGAGTGAATATAGGTTTTACTTGACAGTTTTGGAGTTATAGAATTTTTAGATAGGGTAGATGAGTGAAGTGATTTTTGCTACTGCCACTATTTTTGCTACTGCCACTATGGTGTACTAGAAGTGTTAATTGCTAATGCTTTGTTTGTAAAATAGCTTTGTTTGTAAAATTCATGTATGTTCTTGATCCTGTGATTGTGCTCAGTTCCAAAACACAAGTGTAAAGAATGTATCAGTTAGTTCCCTATGATGCATTAATGTGCATGATTGTTGTGATTCAGAAATGGCTTTGAGTGGGCCTCGAGAGTACATGAATTTCTTAATTTTACATGATTGTTGTTCTAACTAGTAGTTGTCTATAAGCTCCATGTGTTTTAAAACTTGTAATTATATAACTTGTAATATCAATGTAAAGATTCAGTTACAAGCTAAATTAACATATTCTTATGTTTTTCCTGTGCAGACCACCGGCTTCGACTACATCAACTATCTCCTCAACTACAGTTCCTCTTTGGTGTGCATTTCGTCGAAAACCTCCGGTGACCATGTGTTCTGTGCTACCACGACCATCGTGTCGTGGTTGTTTGTGATGCTGTTGCCGGCCAGCTATGCCGGCAAACATTATTTGTGTTGATGTGATGCTGTTGTCGGCCAGCTATGCCGGCGGAAATGTGTTGATGTGATGTTGTTGCCGGCCAGCTATACCGGCCATGATATTTGTGAAATGCTTGCAGGTACCCCGAGAGGCCCTTGAGATTGCCGGAACGTCGATTAACTTCCGTTCCGGCAAATTCGGGTACTCCATATGTCCTATTTTTAGCAAAGTCATGCTAAATTTCACGGGGTATTGCGACTAATGCATGGGCCGAGGTATCTTAGTACTAAATTAAGTGATGTTTTTCTTATATTTGTTGTACTAACTTTTTGCCTCTTTTTAATGCAGTGCAAACATGTCGGCCGACGCACCCGGCCCTTCTAAGCACATGAGCGTCGAAGAAGAAGCTAGAGAAAAGAACAAGCCGTTCTGGGCTATGTCCCAGGAGTTGGAGGAGGCGGAGGCCGCCGAACTGGCTCGTGGCGGCGATGGTGACTATGAGATAGAGGATGAGGACGAAACCACCACCACCGATGGCGGCGACCACACGGATGTCGGGGTGGCGACCACACGGATGGTGACCACATGGAGGTGGTGGTGGCAGTAACCCACCGCTCAGAAGCAGAAGAAGCCGACGAAGCCGAGGAAGGACATGACACCGCAAGCGGTCGGCAACGTCACAGACGAGTTCACTGAGGTCAGCTCAAGTGGCCAACCACTGGAGCCTAAGGACCTTGCCTGCGGGTACGGCATGCAACTAGGGTGCATCCTCCGGGAAACCGTGCCGATCAACACGAAGGAACTCAGAAGCAAGGACAATGAGGCTTTGGTCCAAACCCTCCTCACGAAGCTTCACCAACGATACAAGTTCCCGGAGCCGTTCAACAAAAAGGTGGACAGTGCAGCCATCACGAAGATGAGCACCGCCTTGAGTAGCTGGAAAACCCGGGTGAAGGCGAAGATTGATAAGGGTCTTAGCTAGGAAGAGATAAGTGCCAAAGAGCCGATGCTTGACGAAGAAGAGTTCAAGGCATGCAAGTTGTCCTTACAATCTCCGGAGGCTCAAAAATGGACCAAGTGGGGGAAGGATATGCGGGAACTGAACTTAGGTAACCACCGTTTGGGAAGCGGCGGTTACCGAGGAAAACAGCCTGTTTGGGACAAGGAGGATGCCGAGGTTGCAAGACTTGGAAAAGAGAACCCATGGCATAAAATCACGGACGAGCAAGTTAGGAACTTTGTTCGGTCTCGCTACTATCTGAAGCCGGGGACGGGGGAATTTGTTACCGACGATAACGATGTCATGGATTTCGAGAAAGTGCTGGTAAGGAACTTAATTACGGCGGATATCTCAAAGTCCATTGCGTTGATTTCTACGTGGGTTCACCTTAATTTCCTTTGTCTGCAGGAGAAGGAGTTGGAGGCTAAGGCTCTGGCTGGCCCGTCGTCCCAGGAGGGTCGACGGAGCCGTGGGACACGACTTTCAACAGGGCGATGAACGTTTACAAGGGGAGGGACAAGTCAAAGCCGCCGACGTCAGCTGGCCGTGTGACTGGCTTTGGTACGAGCGTGAAGTTCCTCCAGTACTACAGCACGGACACCGAGACGAGAAAGGAGAGGAGGAAGCCGGCTAGGGATAAAGCCGAGGTTGTCGAGCTAAGGAAAAGCTGGAGACACTAGAGCATGAAAAGGTGGACTCCAGCACGGTGGACAAGTTAGTGGACGAGAAGGTGGACGAGAAGCTCCGGAGGTTCTTACCCCCTGCATTGCTGGAGGGGATAACTGCTTGGCATGCGGGAGGTCAACAGGGGCCGATACACATACCCAGCTTCACCGGCAGCAACTCCAGCAATAACGTGTCGCCGGTCCTGGTGACCCCACCGGTGCCCCCTACCGTGGATCAACATACTAATAGGCCGGAGAATAATGATAATGCACACGAGCGGCCGGAGAATGATAGGCCGGTCGCCGCACGGCGCCCTTGTCTCGACATTAGCCGAGCTCACGCCATCACCAAGGTAACTAATTAGTTAGTCCGCGGCATCTTCTATAACTATGCTTTTGATGACTGCCATATCTCATGATGCCCAACATGTGTTGACTCCCAGGACATGCCTTGCATACTCCTGCATAGGGTGGGGGCCGGCGCTGAGTTGAAGGAAGTCGCAACGGCCATTATCGTACAACCTTTCACCCGCGATATGCACAACACTAGAATGAGCGAGGTCGTGATGAAAGTCATGGTGACCGAGGTAGTGCCTGAGTTCCGTGACATCGACCCCCCCATGCAACATCCGGAGCCGAGAAACACATGGTCCTTGGAGAATGCTCCAAGTGGATGATGGAATGGCCGAATACCCAGATTCGTCTTGGGGATGGTCTTCATGGGGTCAGGCGCATCGGCGGCGCCACCTCGAGGCACCGGCCCCCGGTCGTTCGGCCCTCGTCGAGGCGGCCAGAAAAAGCTGTTGCGGATGAACCGGCGCCACAGGCAGCCGTCGCCACCACCCGGAAGGAACCGCCGGTCGCCGCCACCACCGGCCGGAAGCTACCGCCGGTCGTCGCCGCCACCAGCCGCCACAAACAATTGTTGGGAACGTCTGAACCATAACCGTCCAAAGACAAAGCCGTTGCACCTCAACTTGGTGGCAACGACGGCGATGATGAGGAGAATGTCGACATCGATGACTTCCTCAACACTGGCGCCTGCAGGGAAGATTTCTACATGCCTCCTGTGGATGAAGAACCCTTCCGCGGTCACCGCGGTCAACCTCCTGGTCCCACATCATGCACGCAGCGCCTGGCCTTCGAGGGTTTATCTCAAGGCACGCCTCCGGATGCCGGCGATCATCAAGCTCAAGACAAACCGGGTAACATTTTCAGCCCTGGCACACTTCAACAGACGGTTTACGCGGGGTTCACTGCACCCCCACAATCCCAGAGATGAAGAACAAGAAGAAGCACAGGAAGAGAAAAGGATCAAACACCTCTGCGAGCCAGCCAGCTCCTAAGACTATCCGGGGTCGTGAAGACACGATTCCACCCCGTGCGGATGGCTTGACCCGAGTTCATGAAGCTGGTAAACCTATACTGTCTGAGGACTTGCTCCGCCTTGCAGAAGGACCCATGATTTCTTTGCAGGAATCTATCTTGCATCTAGAGAGCCTCCTTCTTAAAGACAATAAGCAGCTGAGTTACCCGGTGTTCGCGGTCAAGGTGCCAAAGGAGGTGGACTTCGTCCAGGAAGCCCCAGCGGATGTGTTCTTCATAGCGTACGAGGACATCTTCAACCTGTTTCACTCCAGACGGCTGGACTATAACTTGGTCCGCCTATATGCGCTCGATGCGGCGATGAAGATCAGCAGAGATGATACCCCGTACGTCGCGATAGTGGATCCCTACTACATGCGTGACAACCAGCTGGTGGAAGGATCAAGGACACGGACCATGGCCACGGAGTACCTCCAGAGGCTCATGCTGACCAACAAGAGGAAGAACAACCTTCCTCTGCCTTTCTTTTACGAGTAAGTACACATCCACTCGCCGTCGTCGTATCTTATGCCTTCTTGTAGATTTCTTCCATTGCTGATCCTTTGTCCAACATTCCGTTTCAATTGTGTTGAGCAGGGACAAGTACTGCGCACTCATCGTCGTAAGCCCGAGGTGGTCCATTGCCACTTATTTTGACTCGGGGAATAAATGCATGCCGAGGAACTACAACAGAATAAAGGGTGTTCTCGATGAGGCTCTCGAGGGCTATGCCCAAAAGGGAGGCCTCTTCCAAAAGAAGGGGGAATCTTTCACGCAGGACAACAAACACAAGTTCATGCATGGGACCGGATTCCATTGCATCAAGCAACTGCCTGGCAGTGTGAAGGAGGCCTTCTACGCCCTCCATCACCTTAAAGGGCTTGTCCGGGATGCAGAGAAAACGAGGATTCCATCTAGTCTCGTAGAATGGGCCAAAAGCGCGGATGCTCTCACCGATGCTGATTATAGACAAGACTTCCATCGCATCCGGCTGCAGTTATCGATGATCATCCTCGAAGATGTCATGAACAAAGCAGGGTCCTACCACTACCCCAGAGGTAGGATGTATTATAAAAGAAAGCCTTGCTAAGCATTACTAGTGTATTTTTTTGTAGAAGTGCATGTGTAGGGTTATATATTATACATATTCTATGCTATGAAACCCAAATAGGATAGCCATATGATTTCCAACCATGACAATTGATTGATTGTCTTGCCTCTCTACTTAGATGAATAAATTATACTCTATTTATATCACTAACCAATATATATCCCAATCCATCTTCAGGGTTGTGTCAGAGGGATATCGAAGAACGACTAGAGGCGCAGAATGACACCAGGGAGTGGAGGACGAAAGAAGGCTTTCTACCTTTCCCGGCGCCGCTCAAGAAGAGGACTCCATGATCATGCTCTCGCGCGCTTTTGCTCACCATCATCGCCGATGTACTACATTTGATCCTAGTTAGGCGGTGAACACTTCATTTGTAATGTAGTGTGAAATGATGAACTTTTGTTTGTATCATGACTAATTGTGTAAACATTCGGCACTTTGTGACTATATGTATGTATCTCGGGCACTAAGTAATATGTGTGATGATATAGTGATTAATGTGTTTGTCTGTTCATATACCTGTCAAATATACCTGTACTTCTGTATAAATCTGTATAAATCCTGTATATACCTGTATTTGTACAGCAAAATGTAAATATACCTGTATTTCTGTTTTACATTTTGGTGGCGCATGGTTTTTTTTTGTGGCGCACCATTTTCTGTGGCGCAACAAGCGTGGGTGCGCCACAGAATTGTTCTGCTATGTACTGCCGAGACATTTCCGTGGCGCACGGCCTGGGTGCGCCACAGAATGTTGGTCTTTCTGTGGCGCACGGGCTGGGTGCGCCACAGAATTATATTTTAGTGGCGACAATTCTGTGGCGCACCCAGCAAATTTGCGGGTGCGCCACAGAATGCTAAAACGGTGCGCCACTAAAAGCCTTTTCCTACTAGTGATAGTTCCAGTTTGACGCAATGCTAATAATTCCATGTTCTCGACATGGTGATTAACACACTCAAATGTAATAAGAAAATCGTGGTAGAAACGAGTTCAATCATGAAACCTCACTAACTGTTTGTAAGACTCATACCACTATACCAGTGCGCAGCTCCATCACGCAAATACATAGTTGTTGTCGCTACATGAAAGCATGCTGGGATTTGATACAATTCGAAGAAAGTATGACACTGATCGATACCGTCAAACTTAGGGAAATCCATCTTCCCAATTCTAACGTAGTCCGTACCTTTTGCCGTACTGCAAGCGTCTTCTTTGGAATCCCTTTTTCGACCTCCGCTAGCCAATAACCTCAGATCGGATTACGCCGGCAAAACTGATCCACCTGCAATTTCTCGTTGGAATTACGATCAAAGCCGAGCGTGAAGCGAGGAATTTTTTTGTTGAGCTATGATACCAAGTTGTAATGTCCTTAAGGATTATGAACTGGAACTTGGGGAAGTAGGAAACAGAGTTTGAAATCGGGGAGGAGGAGTGACTGGGGTTATCGAGGATAGAGTTTTACAGGCAATTGTTTGATACATTCTCGTCCACTCGTCTCACTATTTATCTTTTTTTTTAGAAGACCTCACTATTTATCTTGTTACTCTCTGCCACAGCTGGGCCGAACGTTACATGGGTCGTGGCCCAATACTCGTGCGCAGCGCGGTCCACTACTTTTAAACTAGTTTCACCCCACATGAGCTCCCGCGAAGTCACGTCTGGTCATTGACGATGCCACAGCCATGACAATCGTGCAGTTTCACGTTCATCTTTGAACTAGGTCAAAATGGTTGTTAGCTGAATGATATTCAGTTAGTTAGTTAGTTAGCTTGTTCATATCTCTAACGTTATCTAGCTAAAGAGATAAGTCTCCGGCCAAATCTTGCTCAACTGCTAACCGCAAGATACATGCTGCTTGTAAGCTATTTATAGCAAACCGATTCCTATCAATGAATTCAGTTGTGCTATTGCCAATCTATCTCTCACGTAGCTAGCTGAGGCTCTTTCATGGTATCAGATTGTTAGATCGGATCCACCCTTCCGCTGCCCTCTCCCACCCACGCCATGAGCTCCTCCTCCTCTTCGTCGACTTCCGATGACTCCGGCTCCGACGAGCACTTTGGCATCCCGGTCGCAACTCAAACTCTCCCCACCCCCCAACTTCAAGCTCTCCGCATCCGTGATCATGTGCTCATCACTCTCGATTACGAGAAGGAGAACTACGGCGTCTCGCGTCGTCAATTTGTCAGCACCTTCTCCAAATTTGGTCTCCGTGATCACATCGACGGCTCCCCGGCTCAGGGCACGTCGGACTGGGTTCTCAATGACTTCGCCATCGTCTCGTGGTACGACGCCACGGTCACCCCCTCCACCTTGGAGATCATGGAGGCCCGGCACGCCACCGCGCTCTCCCTCTGGCGCTCCATCCGCGCGTCTTCCGCGACAACCGCGACACGTGCGCCACCTTCCTCCGCGACGAATTCCACGGCTTCAACCAGGGCGATCTCTCCATCGTCGAGTACACCTCCAAGATGAAGCGCATGGCGGACTCCCTCCGCGACCTGGGCTCCCGTGTCAAGGACCGTGACCTCGTCCACAACGTCCTCCGCGGCCAGGATCAATGCCTTCAACACGCTGTTCCCCACACGACGCGTGGCCGCCTCCCCTCCTTTGTCAAGCTCCGCTCCTTCCTTCAGTTGGAGGAGCAGCGCCTCGGCCGCCAGTCGCGCGTTGTCGCCCACAATGCCCTCATCGCCCAGACCTACCAGCAGGCGTACCAGCCCGCGCCTCCCGCCCAGGCGTACCAGCCAGTGCCGCTCGCCCCAGCGTACCAGCCACCGCCGCCCGCTCACTTCCACCCCACGGCGCCGTCCTACTTCAACCCTGCACCGCTCGGCCTCTACGGCGCCTCACCTGCCGGCTCCTCTCGATCCTCGGGCCACGGGAAGAAGAAGCGTAAGAAGAACCCAAACGCCTCCGGCCCGCCCGCCATTGGCCCGGCCGTCGGCCCTCCTGGCAGCTTTCGGCCGCCCGCCCCTGCCGCACCATCCGTGGCCGGCACGTTCCAGGCGTGGGCCGCGCCCGACATCCTCGGTGCTCCGCCACGCGCACCGGCTGCGCCCGTTGCCCTCTCCGTCAACTCGGCGCCCGCCGGCCCGGCCGGCTCGGCGCCGCAATGGGACCAGTCCGCGCTGATCGCCGCCCTGAACCAGATGTCTCTCCAAGCCAACAACGGGGCGACAAACGGCACCGGCGGCGAGTGGGTCTTCGACAGCGGCGCCTCCTCCCACATGGGCTCCGGTTTTGGTATACCATCTGCTTCCATCCCCTCTACTTTTCCCTCTCAAATCATCGTTGGCGACGGTTCTTCTCTTCCCATCACCGGCACCGCCTCTCTCTCTACCCACCTCCTCCTGACCCCTCTCCCTCCACAATATTCTCATCTCACCAAAACTTATCAAAAACCTAGTTTCTGTTCATGCTTTTACGCGTGACAATTTTGTTTCGATTGAATTTGACCCTTTTGGCTTTTCTATCAAGGATCTGGCAACGGGACAAGTGATTCACCGATGTGAACCCACCGGCGACCTCTACCCACTAGTGCACCTGCCCACATGTCTCCACGCCACCGTCTCTGCAGCTCTATGGCATCAACGACTTGGACACCCCGGTGCCGAAGCTTTGGCGCGTGCCTCTACATATTTCAAATTCAATTGTAATAAAAGTTTGCCCACCCATTGTGATGCATGTCGATTGGGCAAACATACTAGGCTCCCCTTTTCTCCTCCACCACTAGAACTTCTTCTCCTTTTGAGCTTTGTCATTGCGATTTATGGACAAGTCCTATATTAAGTTTGTCGGGTTTTCAATACTACCTTGTTATTCTCGATGATTTTACGCATTTTGCTTGGACATTTACCATCCGACAGAAATCTGAAGTGCATCATCTTCTCACCCGTTTTTATGCCTATGTTCGCACTCAGTTCTCTAGCTCCATCAAGGCTTTCCAAACCGATAATGGACGTGAGTTCGACAACACCGCAAACCAAGCCCTCTTCCATACCCATGGCACCACATTGCGTCTCACATGTCCTTACACATCCTAGCAAAATGGCAAAGCTGAACGCATTCTCCGCACCATCAACGACGGCATTCGCACCCTCCTCATACACGCCTCCATGCCGCCCAAATGGTGGGCTGAAGCCCTAGCCACCTCCACCTTTCTCCTCAATCGCCGCCCGTGTAAAGCTCATGCTCGCACCACCCCCTACGAGCTTCTTCACGGCCACACACCTGATTATAGGGCTCTTCGTGTTTTCGGCTATCTGTGCTACCCCAACATCACCTCCACGACACCGCATAAACTTGCCCCCGATCCCTACCGTGCGTGTTTCTCGGATACCCCGACGGAATGAAAGGCTACGATGTTACGACCCTGTCTCGCGGCGCATACTTTTTTCTCGCCATGTAACTTTCGTCGAGCAGGTTTTTCCTTTCAGCTCGCTGCACCTCGGCTCCTCGCCAGCTACCGTCGTGCCGTCCATCGTCGACGACTCGCCAGTAGCCTACGTCGATCGCGCGGCTTACGTCGATCGCGCGCCCCATGCATGCCTCCCGATCGGGCCATGCAGCCCACCTGGCTCGCCGGCGGCCCAACTTCGCGCCCTGCTCCCCACTTCGCCGCGACCCATCTTCGGCCTCAGCTGCACCCGCGAGCTCATCGAGTCGCCCTGCCTCGCCCGTCGTGCCTCCGCCACCACTAGCGCCTCCCGCTCGACACTCCATATCGACCCGCGCCAGTCACGGCCTCTTCCAGCCAAATCCTCGCTACGACAACATCGCCAGCACTCCGATATCGCCTATCCCTTCCTCTGTCATGGAGGCCCTTCGCGATCCTCATTGGCGCGCGGCGATGCAAGAAGAGTTCGACGCCCTCTCCTCGAACCAAACATGGACGCTCGTTCCGCGTCAGGCGCACACTAACATTGTTACTAGCAAGTGGGTTTACAGGCACAAAACACGCGAGGACGGCTCTCTCGAGAGGTACAAGGCGCACTGGGTCGTCCGCGGCTTCGTCCAACGCTCCGGCATCGACTACAGGGAAACTTTCTCTCCCGTCGTCAAACCAGCGATGATACGTGCGGTGCTCACCTTGGCGTGCTCTCGCAACTGGCCCGTCCTCCAGCTCGACGTCAAGAACGCCTTCCTCAACGGTGTTCTCGACGAGCAAGTGTACTGCTATCAGCCCGCCGGCTTCGTCGACACTCTCCGGCGTGATTACGTGTGCAAGCTGGTCAAGTCCCTCTATGGCTTGAAGCAAGCACCACGGGCATGGTTCAAGCCCTTCGCCACCTTCGCCATCACCATTGGCTTCACCGCCTCTCGTTCTGAAGCCTCGTTGTTCATACTACGGCGGGGCTCCGAGGTGGCGTATCTTCTCCTCTACGTCGACGACATCGTTCTCACGGCTTCCTCCTCCAAGCTGCTCCAAGAGCTCATCGACAAGCTCAAGCTCGAGTTCGCCATGAAGGACATGGGGGCCCTCCACTACTTCCTCGGCATACGCGTGCGTCGCACCCCTCGCGGCTTCTTCCTCAGCCAGGAGCAGTACGCCGAGGAAATTCTCCAGTGCGCCGGCATGGTTCAGTGCAAGCCTGCATCCACGCCCGTCGACACCTTTCCCAAGGTTCCGGCCAACGCTGGCGCCCCGGTCGACGACCCCTCCGAGTACCGCAGCCTCGCCGGCGCCCTGCAATATCTGACCATGACGCAGCCGGATCTCGCCTACGCCGTCCAGCAAGTCTGTCTGCACATGCATGATCCTCGCGCCGGCCACCTCGCCATCGTCAAACGGATCCTCCGTTATGTTCGTGGGACTGCCAGCTCCGGTCTGCTCGTGCCGGCCTCGTCCTCCCTCGACATCGTCGCCTACTCCGACGCGGACTGGGCCGGTTGCCTTGACACACGGCGGTCCACCTCTGGATACTGTGTCTACCTCGGCGGTGCACTGGTCAGCTGGTCCTCCAAGAGACCGAGTATCGCGCCATTGCCAACGCCGTTGCCGACTGTGTATGGTTGCGGCAACTCCTCGACGAACTCGGCTTAACTCTCCCCAAGGCCACGGTGGTTTTCTGCGACAACATATCGGCGGTGTACATGTCCACCAATTCCGTTCATCATTGACGGACCAAAGCATATCGAGCTGGACATCCACTTCGTGCGTGAGAAAGTGGCTCTCGGCGAACTCCGCGTCGTTCATGTGCCCACTACTCAGCAGCTTGCCGATATCATGACCAAAGGTTCCGGTACAGTCTCTGTGTTTTGCCAAGCGACAACGTATCGACTGCGGCGGGGTGTTAGCTGAATGATATTCAGTTAGTTAGCTTGTTCATATCTCTAACGTTATCTAGCTAAAGAGATAAGTCTCCGGCCTAATCTTGCTCAACTGCTAACCGCAAGATACGTGCTGTTTGTAAGCTATTTATAGCAAACCGATTCCTATCAATGAATTCAGTTGTGCTATTGCCAATCTATCTGATCACGTAGCTAGCTCAGACTCTTTCAATGCTTACAAACTGAGATCAACATATAGGTGAGACAAAGAACTAGCACTATACATCAGTGAGCAGATAAGAGATGCTTGGGTTCGCTTCAGCATCCTCAGTCATAACAATAATGTGCATAGTCATAGGCACTGTAGTAGAAAGTAGTTTCGAGGCCACTTTCCCCAGCACCTCCTCCGATCATCCCATCTGTTTTCCTGCCCTGGACATCCATAACCTAGGATCATGGATGGTAGCTAACTGATGAACCGGGTAGCAGGCACCGAGCCAACCGCGGCACCTAGAAGGAATGGCTGAGCTGAACAAACCTGAACTTGTGGAAGCTCTTATGTGCGCCACCTATCAGGAGTTGTTTCCGTTGGACCATTCGCAACCATTCACGAGGCTATGCATTTCTTTCTTTGTTTTTCAAGGAAGGAAGAAGCTTTGCGCTTCTTATGAGAGATCGGTGCTCTTTCTGTCGAAATGGTGTTTTTTTTTCAACTTAACGGCAGGAGCACCGTCTTTCCGTTAGAAGAAGAAATACAGTAAGTTATTTACACTGGGGTTCTTGCCAGAGACAAGCTGAAGCAAAGAAAGCCCCCCCAAACAGAACCACATGGGTACTACTGGAGAAGGATGAAACTACTTGGCGCGTTATTCCTGCTTTCTCCACCAGTAATCTGGTACTTATTAAAATGATGGCTTTCGTTACCAAGTTATTTCAGAGTATCATGTCTATTGTGGTGTTTACAGGAGTTGTTCTATTTTTTCCACCATGCATTTTTCACGAACATGCAGGGTTGCAGAACCATCAGCTATTTACATACAACAGCACACGTCGAGTTCATTGGAACTTCTTTGAACAATTACCGAGCCTCGAATACAGAAGAAACATGGATCAAAACCTTAAGAGCCATGCGATTATCGCAGCATCGGAGAGCTAGGAGCATGAGAACAAACGAAACACATTCTTACATAATTAAACCCTTTGCAGAAGCAGAAGAACATCTCCTTTCTTAGCTGCAAAGGCAACATTCATTATCATGAGAAGGTTTCCGGTAGAGGCCTGCCTTGTAGAAATGCCCTGAAGAGCACGAGAGAGCGTTCTGGCTGCGAGAATGGTGCCTCGTGTGAAGCCCCTCTGATGGTGGCGAAGGAGAGCATGTCACCATATACCTGATTCCACCCACCAACCTGCAGAGGAAGACCGTTCAGCTACTGGAAAAAATGCTACTTATCGTGTTCTTCAGTTTGCATATATGTGTGTGTTGTCACCTGCTTCCCTTCAAACCAAACTCGATATGGGATGGTCGCCTTGAGGCCTAGATCGCACGCTAGATTCTGCACCAGCGTCCTGCTCCCCGTTAAAGGGATCACCGAGTCTTGATCGCCGCTGCATTTTCGAGGAAACAAATGCTACGTGTTATATCAGTTCTGTGAGCTTTATGCTTCACCAAAGTTGAGAGGACCCTCAAAAAGAAAAGGTTCAGGTACCAATTTGTATCATGATAAAGGTGGCGAAGTACATGTTCTAAAACATTATGTAAAGTGCCAACTCCAGAGATTTTCCTTTCCACCACTTTCTTTCATTTTCTACAAGTAATCCAACAGGGTTGCATACCAGATTACTAAGCTTTATTGTTTCTTATTATTTGAGAGGTCCCACAAAGCAAGTTCAGGTGTTTCCATGCCATTTTAAAGGCAGTAAAGTACATAGGTTTATACCTGGTACTTCGATTCAGTTCTCTAGTCTTTTTTTTTCCTATCAAGATATTCCTGACTTCTATGATGCATCTTTTATCCTTTTATACCTGTAAACTAGTACTCTGATGCCGGACTTGACAAGTGAACCCACTATGTTGATTGTTGGAATCTGCAAGTTGAGGAGCTCGTACTCAAGAACACTGTTACAAATCAAAAACACGATAAACAGTGGTCAGCTCTAACAGATACAAATATAAAGTATCTGTATACACATACGCTTATTAATCTGTTGATAAAATACCTGCTGCAAACTGCCCAGTTTTTTACACCGATGAGCTTCGCATGGAGCGCTTGCTGAACGTCCTTCCTGTTCAAGTAGTTCACTGTCTCGTCTTCCACACAAACATCGATGCGCTGCCCTACCTGCCTCTGCGGAACACAACCACATTGTGCTATATCAGATAAGAGACTACTACACTATGATACTGAATATGATCGGTAATGAGCATACATGAGGGGAGAGGATCATTGACTGGGAGAGGACTGATGACAAGCACACGTCAAGAGTCACATCGTACTTGTCGACGAACCGACTAGTCTCACGGGTGACTTGGTTCATCACCCGTGCGCAAAGTGGGCTAAGCGATCCACCATAGTATTCGCTTACATAGCGAGAGTAGTTGCAAACTGAGGTAAAAATCCTGTATGTTGAGTCTGAAATAAGGCCATGAGACCAGAAGTACTCTGCCCTCGAGTTGAAGTCAGTGGTGAACTCAAGAACAGGATTTCCCAACTGCCAACAAAATAAAAAAGAGATGGCAGTCATAAACAACCAGAATGCATCAGCATTGATTTATTTTAGAACTGACTGAGGTTGTCCTTACAGCAAGTCCTTTGAGGTTGAAAATCTTGTCCTTCTTATTGAACTCAACCATGACCTCGGCAAGCTGTGGAATGTAGTGCCCTGATACATGCAAAGGACAGTTGAAGATTCATAGACTGCTTCGAGTGGTTTATTAGTCATTAATAAGAGTTTACAAAATGTGTACCTGCATAGCTTTCTCCAGCAATGTATAGCTCTGTGCCCTTGTACTGTGGGAACTTTTCAAGCCACCTTTGCATGAACAACATATTGTCCATTGCTTCATTCATTCAGTAAAGAAATGTCAGAGCTCATCATAGCCCCCAAACATGCTATTCCTTAGAGGTTAAGACTTACGACATGCAAATAGAACAGAAAAGGAACTGCTAAGAAGGGGCAGAACTTATTTGTCATAAAAGCCAGTTCTATATATTCCATAAATATTCCAGTAAAAAAAGGCAGAACTCTGAAATGTACAGAGAAAACGTTGAAAATATATAAATAAATAACACAAATGGACAGAAACATCAGTACCTGTCATCTTGTCATCCACACCCTGGTAGTAGGCAGCATCAGCAGAGTAGGAGTATCCAACACCAGCTGGTGTCTCCAGGTAAATCACATTCGCCTCTGCAGGAGTGCAGGGTAACACAACAACATCAAAACAGTGAGGCATGTGCAACTTTCTTGGGCCAACAAAAGGCTAAAGAATTGGGAATTAGCATGCAAAGTTGCAGAAAAGGTAGAGAGGGCAGCACTCATTAGTCTCACACAAACCTTTGTTCCAGCTGTACTCATTCTTCACTAGCACCTGCCCACTAGGTCTGAAAGGGCCATTCTCTGAGAAGGCCCCTACCCCAAGTGAAGAACACCCAGGTCCTACAGAAAAAATCCCATTCAACCAATGATATCTCAAGAAACCCAAGCCATTTTGAACCCAGAAAATATATTACAAATAGCAATATTTCATTGAGGCCGCAATGGGTATGTTTTGGTTCGGTAGAGCTGAAGAAAGGAGCTAAAAGATACCCCAAGAGTTCAGGGAAACTAACAAGATACTTGACCCCAAGGCAAAAAAATAAAGAAGTGAAACATATATGCAGCTCACTCACCTCCATTGAGCCACAGCACAAGAGGCTTAGTGGCAGGATCAAGCTCTGCCTCCACAAAGTAGTAGAAGAGAGCCCTGCTTCCCTTTCCATCCACCCCAATGTAGCCCGAGTACTGCCCGAATCTCACCTCGGGCTGCCCAGGGAGCCTTGTGATCCTGTCTCCTCCTCCATTGCAAGAACCCAGATGACACAGTACAGCAGCAATGAGTAGCAGTAGCACCATGGCCAATGGCCTGAAGCAGCACAATAGAGTTGGCATTGCCTTCAAGGAAGGTAGTGAGAGAGAGAGAGAGAGAGAGAGAGAGAGTTTGGCCGGAGTTTGGCCAGAGAGAGAGAGAGAGAGAGAGAAGAGGGGATTGGATGGTGACGGAGGAGGCAAGAGTCAAGTATGCTCTTTTGCCTTGAGAGGAGAGCAAAGGAAGGGGAGAAAAATAATCACAAGATGAATGATTCAGTGGGAGGAGTGAGATAGAGAGTGGCACTGGCAGATGCAGGAGCAAGACGACCACTGGGGCGGCACTAGAATATATAGGAAGGAAAAGGGTATAAAAGGTACATTTTGTTAGGGCTATGGGCATGTCTGAGGCTTCATTAATTACTATACATGTTAGCAGGACCAGTTTTGGACTAATACTACTTAACTACTTCTGAGAGTCAGTTGATTCTAACAGCTACTCTCATGTATGACAAGGTTTAGAGCTATAGCATGCCAAGACCTCAGATTTGCACTGCAAAGTTCAAGTACTACTATGAGATTAAGATTAGCAATACTTTGTGCAAAAGATAAGTTGCTACTGAGCTTTGTTGGTTTCTAGCCTCTAGATCGTTGCCTTTGACAAGCAAAACACACACGTATTGTGTATTCAGCTAGCCTCCTCAAGCACTTTGATCGATTGGCTACGTGAGCAGCTAAGTTTCCACTTGAATCGATTCCCGTACGTGTACGAGCTAGCTTGCCGTACGGACGTTTACGAGCGATTCTTCCGACGACTCTCTCTGCGAACTTCGGCGACGGAACAAAAGACACGGGAAAACGATTGATCGCCATAGGTGCGTATCGCGCCTGTCTTGCTTCTTTATTTCTTTGTGTTTTCGTTGTGTTTACAAGCCACCTTGCCTGTGCTTAAGGGTGTCAAGCGGCGCCCGGATCCGGCCCGATCCGATTGAAAATACACATAGCTTAGTTGTAATCAGTTTGGTCAACTTTAGCTGACTTTGTGCTAAAATCTGTTTTTGCGGGCCTAGGCGGGACGCCCGCTTGCAGCCTGACCTGTGCTTATATACATGTCCACGCAGGGACTAATTAAGCAACCAGACTAGGACTAGATATCCTAGTTCTATAGGACTCACGTTTCTAATCCTACTTGGACTCGTACTAGTTTTTATTCCTAATCCCACGTGTACTATAGCAACGAGGTTAACATCTACATTCACCTCCTTAACCTTGTTGCTTGGCTTCACCTCTTGCACTCCGACTTTCTTCCTCATCTCGATGAACTTCTGTTTGTCGAGGGACTTGGTAAGAATGTCAGCAAGCTGGTCTTTGGTGTTCACGTGTTGAACTTCGATCATCCCCTCCTCAACGCACTCCTGCATGTAGCGGAACCGGGTGTCTATGTGCTTGCTCCTCTCGTGATGAACCGGGTTCTTACACAATGAGATTGCAACTTGGTTGTCGATCTTGATTGACACCTTCTGCACCTCCGTCTTCGTAAGATCAGCTAGAAGCCTTCTCAGCCACATACCTTGATAAGCCAACGTGCTCGCCGCAATGTACTCTGCCTCGTATGAAGAGAGTGCCACCACCTTTTGCTTTTGAGAATTCCAGCTGATCGAATTCGGACCTAGGTAGAATTCCATGTCCAACGTGCCTTTCCGATCATCAACATCGTCTGCCATGTCGCTGCCAACTTGCAGGTTCAAATCTTTGTAATGCTTCGTATAGACCGCGTGCTCGAGGGGACATCTAGTGAATCCGAGAGAGACCAAACTTTGGTCCAACTTTGAGTTCCAAGCTCGTGGCGCTTGCATGAGCCCATATAGTGCCTTCTTGAGCTTGTAAACCTTCTCTTCGTCGTATTTCTTCTCGTAGCCGAGGGGCTGTTCTACGTACACTTCTTCCGTGAGATCACCGTTGAGGAAAGCATATTTAACATCCATGTGATGAACCTTCCAATCCTCTTGTGCTGCCATAGCTAGGAGCAGCCTCACGATCTCGAGTTGAGCAGCCAGTGCAGACACCTCCTCGTGGTCAACTCCTTGACGTTGTACGTAGCCCTTTGCAACGAGTCTTGCCTTGTACTTCACAACAACACCCTTCGTGTCCCTCTTCAACTTGTAAACCCACTTCAAACCAATAGGCTTATGGTTCGGAGGTCGGGCTACCAAGGTCCATGTGTTGTTGCTCTCAATCGCCTTCATCTCCTCATCCATGGCGTGCTTCCAACTTGGATCATTGCTCGCCTCTACAAAATTTGTCGGCTCCTCAACGTTAGGAGAAACAAATTGTGTTGATATCGATGCGATTGAGGAAGGTGGCAAAGTTCTTGGCATGCTTGGCGCCTGGTCGTTGGCATCCGTGTCGTCGGCGTAGTCGTCGTGACCGTGACCATCGTGGTGGTGGTCGTTGTCACTTTGCGCCTCGTTGTGATCATGATCACCATGCACCGCCTCATCTGCGGCGTCGTTGCCAAGAGCTTCACTCATGTCATCATCGTCGTGTGTCCTTGTTCCCGGATAACTTAGGTGTTACCTTCTTCTCATGAAGTAGCACCTTCCGGTTTGGCTTCGCAACCACCGTTTGGGCGAGATCGCAAACTTTGGCCATATAAAGAGCTGGATCGTTGTCTTCCTGCTTTGCCAAATTTGCCCTCATCTCTCGCTTGTTGGGTTCCGGACATTGCTTTGCAAAATGACCCATCGTATTGCAGTTGTAGCACTTGACCTTGGACATATCCAAGTTCCGTGGCCTCTGCTCGTTGGATTGATCACCTTTCCACGCCCTCGTGGCTTGCCTTTTCCTTTGCCCTTTTCATCGTGCTCATCTTGACTAGAGTAGCTCGATTCTTCTTCATCGCGCTTTCCTTTGCTGCTTGGGGCTTCCCAGTCAGCGCGTGCGTAGAAGTTGAACGCCGCCTCCTCCTTGGCCTCTCCGACAACCACGAGAATTGTCTTCCCACGTCCGCAAGCATCCGATCGCCTCCGTTATGGTCATGTTCTCGATGTCGGTGAGTTGCTCAAGCGTGCCGATGATGTACGTGAATTTATCAGTAACTGAGCTGAAAAACTTTTCCACGACGTCGACTTCATCGAGCTTTGCACCAAGTGCGCGGATCTCTCCTACCAATGTGGTGAGACGCATGGCGTAGTCGTTCACCGATTCCGTTTCCTCCATCTGTAACTTGTGAAGTTGGCGCTTCAACACTTGTGCCCGAGCCTTCGTGACGCGATCTTCTCCAATCCTCATCTCCTTGAGTGCGTCCCAAGCCTCTCTTGCTGTCTCGAACTCCGCCAATGTCATCAGCACGGAATCCGGCGGGCTATGGCGGCGATGGCACCTTCGTCGCACTCGTCGTCGACGTCATCGTCGGTGATAGCCTGCCACACTCGAAGTGATCGGAGAATAATCTTCATCTTCACCGCCCAAACACCGTAGATTGTGTCGGTCAACATCGGGTACTGCACCGGGATATTGCGGTGCGCCATTATGTTGGCACCTCTCACCCTGCTCGTTGCTGTCTTCTTGGCCTCCTTCACGATCTTGTCGCCGTTCTTGTTCGCCTTTGAGCCGTTGGTCTTGCCGGACTTGACGGACTTCGAGCTATTGATGGACTCGTTGTCGCTTTTGCCCATCGTCTCCTTGAAACGTACCAATTGTTGTTTTCTAGCCTCTAGATCGTTGCCTTTGACAAGCAAAACACACGTATTGTGTATTCAGCTAGCCTCCTCAAGCACTTTGATCGATTGGCTACGTGAGCAGCTAAGCTTCCACTTGAATCGATTCCCGTACGTGTACGAGCTAGCTTGCCGTACGGACGTTTACGAACGATTCTTCCGACTCTCTCTGCGAACTTCGGCGACGGAACGAACGACACGGGAAAACGATTGATCGCCACAGGTGCGTATCGCGCCTGTCTTGCTTCTTTATTTCTTTGTGTTTTCGTTGTGTTTACAAGCCATCTTGCCTGTGCTTATATACATGTCCACGCAGGGACTAAGCAACCAGACTAGGACTAGATATCCTTGTTCTACTAGGACTCACGTTTCTAATCCTACTTGGACTCGTACTAGCTTTTATTCCTAATCCCACGTGTACTATAGCAACGAGGTTAACATCTACAAGCTTGTCCACTGTTTTTTTTTTTTGAATTTTTTAATATGTTAAAACAAAAGGAAACTGTTTTTACAATCCTGTAGAACCAGGCAGACACAAACTCCGGAACACTATAATGCAGAACTCCACTACACAAAACTCTACGACCATACTGGGCAAGGTTATGGGCAACCCCAAATATGCACTAGTTTTACAATCCTGTCATCAGGCTTCAACATATGAAACTCCTTAGCAATGAAGCTTGTCCACTGTTAGTGGGTGATGATCTACAAAAGTCTGTATTTATTCGTCTTAAGGGACTGCTGCATGTGCACCCTTAGGACAAACATCATAATGACAAAACAGTAGATAGCAATGTATGCACTAGGCACTATATATTAATTATAAATTTTCACTAAAAGTGCTTGCAGTATATACTGCTAGATACATAGCCTTTTTCTTTTCGGAGCATGCTTATGGTCTAATTTATCAGTAAACCAATATCTGTCTACACAGCTACGCATTGATTCATCCCGTACTATAATTGTTCATAAGAAGTTCCAGTGCTATCATTCAAAATTTGCCTCGAAACGTATATAGGAAATGAATAGTGTAATGGGTCACATGACATGAGAGAGGAGGGAACAAGGGGAGGGACAAGATGGACCCAAGAGGCAAAAAGTCTTTGCTGCGTCACAAAGAGTAGGCTTTCTAGCTAGAGCTTCCACAGTCTCAATCTTTTCATTTATACCGCAGTCTTGTACAAAGATGGTGGGCACTATCTAGCCACCGTGTCCACTCCCTCTCCCTTATCTCTACAGTGCAGAGAGGGGCGACTCCGAGGCGACCCGCAGGTTCGAGAGCGTCGCCGGCGTGTCCGCCGCTCCCCTCCGCCTCCGCGGCCGATCCAGCGCCGGGAGGCGGGGGGGAGCCTTGGCTCCGCCGTGCTAGTAGTTTAGGCCTAGTATTAGGTGTTCGTCCCTGCTGGTGTCGCCGATGGCG
>CAMZMU010000048.1:67749641-67838455 GCA_947311845.1 Poa pratensis | reverse complement strand
CCTGTAATTATTCAGTTAAGATGACATGCCTTGCAGCTTTTTCAAAGATCAGCTTTCAAAACAGGCGAATTAATAAGAGGAAGAGTCTGAAAAGATGGCACTAGTTATGCTGTTGTATATTGCAGATTGGCGTGTGGTGGTGTACGGCCCACTGGCCACACGCCTGCCTCGTGCTTTCTCTTTCAACTTATTATACCAAATTGGAAACAGTTATTTTTCATTTCAAAAGGAAGTTAGTTTACTGCTGATGGTGTGTTTAATATACTTGAACTCATGCATACATCTACATTCGGAAAGGCGTGCCTGCAAGCACTTGGTTTACTAACTGCCCTCTAGACTGTGGACACTACGCAAAGGAGAACATACTAGTGTTATTAATGATGGTGATTAGCAAGTTTAGCTAGATTTAATGTTGTTAGGTGACAATTTTATGTTGCATACAAACGGAGGAACAAGCAACAATTTTAGCCTCAGTGCTCTACTGCTCTTGCCCATTGTTAACACTGAACAATATAAAGTGAGAAATCAAATGACGTATGTACACAAAGCATCGAGTCGTTTTTAAATGGAGTTTTTGTGAACACAAACCGTGCTCAAGCTAATACAAAATCTAGGGGTGTAAATGGAAAGAATAATTTTCGCACCGAATTTGATTTGAAACCATTTTAAAGATTCATATCCGCTTTGAATAAATTTGACGGATAATGATGCCCGATTCCGAAGTTGACACCCAGATAGAGTATAGGATATGGTATGTCAAATAAACCGCCGAATGTGGATTATCTAGTCAAATGGCGTATGTACACGAAGCATTGAGTCGTTTCTAAATGAAGGGAGTTTTTGTGAACACAAACCGTGCTCAAGCTAATACAAAATCTAGGGATGTAAATGGATAGAATAATTTTCGCACCGAATTTGATTCTGAAACCATTTTAAGGAATTCATATCCGCTTTGAAGAAATTTGACGGATAAGGATGCCCGATTCCAAAGTTGACACCCGGATACGGTATAAGATATGGTATGTCAAATAAGCCGCGGAATGTGGATTATCTAAAAATTAAATAGGATTACCCGATAGTTTGATCTGAATAATCTATTTTTTACCGAAACTTCTAAGCTTAGAGCACAATTAGTATTTTCTAGTTGTCAAGTTCATCATTAAACAACCTTATTTACATAGTCATTGTACCAATCATTGAGTACAACTTTGAACGGTTTTTGGCTCCCAGGTGCATATGCACCTTTTAATTAAAACACATATGAAATGTCAAAAGATTTAATTTTTTTTGCATGTAATCTTTGCATCTTGTATGTTCACAAAGTGGTTTCACGAAAAAACCGACCTTATTTGTGGCCTATATAAAAAAGACAATTTTGTGCTAAAATAAGAATTTTCAGAGGACATATTTGTCTTTTTACACAGGCCACACAATCGGTTTCGCGCGAAACTTTGTTGTAGGGAGCATATGTGCATGGGAGCCAAAGTGATTTTTTTTTACTTTCTTAGGCTACTAGGTTTTTTTTTAATGTTATCTGTTGGATCTACTAAATTCATTGATAAGAAGGAGAAAAACAACAGAGCTATAAGAGGCGCTGCTTGGAGCTGCCGCCACACTGTGACTGTGAGTGAGAGTAAGAGCGTTAGGATTGTCGCAATGGCACATTTATAGCACAAGTACAACATCGCAAACGGAGGCGATAAACAACCGTTTCCTTTAATTTCTTCACTGACACACTGGGCCTACTTACGAAGGATTGATACAGAAGAAGAAATAAATTAATTTTCAGATACTAATTCACAGTAGAATTGAACTAACTATCTAGTCTACTTGTTCTTCTTCCGCCCTGCCTCCGAGCCATTGTCGCCTGCGGCGCGGCATCGCTTCTTGCTGGTTGCCTTCTCCTCCGGCGCGTGCTCCTCCTCATTGGGCTCGTCCTTCTCCAGCGCGTCCTTCTCTGGCGCCTCCTTCTCCGACGCGTGCTCCTCCTCCTCCCCCGCCTCCTCATGCGCGTGCTCCTCCTCCCCCCGCGCCTCCTCCGACGTGTGTTCCTCCTCCTCATCGGAGTCGTCTTCTTCCTAGCTAGAATACGGCTCCGGCGGGTCCTCCGACTCCTCTTCCTCCGGTGCCTCCTCCTCGTCGGAGTCGTCTTCTCCTTCGCGTGAAGATGGCGGGTCCGAGTCGTCGAAGTTATCTTCTCCAGAGCGTGAATACGGCGGGTCCGAGTTATCGGGGTCCGAGTCCTGCAGCCCGTCTTGATCCCACCATGGGACGTCATCGCGGTCTTTACCGCTCGCGTGGTCGCTCGGGATTTCCTCGTTATGCCACCAGGGTTCCTCCATGGCGGTTCTGCTAGTGTGGTAGAGAACATGGGAGCGAATGAAGGGGAGAATGCGAGAACTGCCTGGCTTCACACGGTTCGAATCACATTTTATTAGCGGCGATCAGGCGGTTCCAATCCCTCGTGAATTAAGCCGCATTGAACATGCGCGCTTCCAGTTTGCAACTGCAATTTCCCAAGCATATCGCAAACGGATATCCTTCCACAATCGTTGCCATAAAGATAAGTATTGGAAACGGAGGTGAATTTATGACCGTTGCCAATATTATAGGTAACGGAGTTCGTAATTTCCCCGTAACCAATCTGGACGGACCAGTCGCGGCCCTGTTCTGTCAGGCCTCGTCCGTAACGCTATCGCGATTTTTCGTCGCCTATCTCGTGCCGTTTCCATAGAGGGGTATCCGATGTGTCGTTCTGTAGTAGTGAACATTACATTGTGTTCTTCTGAACAGGACTATATCGGTGCAATTGATGGTACTCATGTCACAGCAAGAGTGCCAAGGTCACAAGTTGATGCCTATAGAGGTAGAAAGCACTACACGAGCCAGAATGTGCTTGCGGCTGTTGATTTCGACCTAAAGTTCACCTATGTGCTTTCTGGTTGGGAAGCATCCGCCCATGATGCTAGCGTCCCGTCTGACAGCATGAGTCGACCAGATGAGTTAAATATTTCAGAAGGCAAGTTCTACCTAGGAGATGATGGATATGCATGTCGCCCTGGTGTTCTTCCACCCTTTAGGTGTACCAGATACCATCTCAATGAGTTCAACGGTCGGAACTACCCTCGGACCGCCCATGAATTGTTCAATCTGAGACACTCTAGCCTTAGAGTTACGGTGGCGAGAGCTTTTGCAGCTCAGAAAACATATTTAAGATCCTTGATCAGAAGCCATTCCACCATTTCTGCACCCAAGTGAAGCTAATCCTAGCCTGTTGCATCCCGCATAACTGGATCCTTGGATGGGGTTTAGATGTGTTTTTCCCTGATGAGTAAGATGTGATACCAGATGGCTAGGACATGGGGCATGGTGTCGAACCTAATAATCATGAAGCTTGGAAAGTACTGAGATAGGAGTGGGCTAAAATCTATATGGGAAAATAGAGTCACATACATGATCAGCAGAAGAAGTAGAAGAAGAAGAAGAAGCAGCAGCAGGAGGAGGAGGAGTAACCGCGATAGTCTGTTCGCTTTACCACGAGAATTTGCCCCTTAACCAATATGTGTGATAAAAACATTTATTTGCTAGTAGCTAGAAGCACTTATATGTCCTGATGAACTGCTTGCTAGTACCTAGAGGTGAAACATTACTATGACCGTGAAATGACCGTGATGATTTGTTATGCATGGTAAGGTCCTACTGCTGGGAAGAGGTGACCGAAACCAAGCCATTTAGCAACCAAACACTAAGTTTTAACCCTTAAGTGCCAATGTTGGTAACCAATTAGCCAAGTATACTAAACTTGCTCACAGAAAAACAGGATTTGGCTAATTCTTTATGCGCAACCAAATAGGCTGCAAAAGGTAACTCATGTCTTGTTTTTTTAGCAAAACCGTGCGGAAGGCACACATGTAAAGAACAAAAACCATGCGTATAGGTAACCAAACACGCCTATATATGAATGGATTACTTTACCTCGTTCCATTTTCTTGGGATTCCAATTCTGCTGTCGTGGCAGTTGAGAGTACTACGGATCACCTGTCAAAATATGTAAGCAACGTTTTCGTCTCATCAGTGATGAGCGAGGCAATTTTCCTTTAGTGTTTCCACGCATGCAGAAAATCTGCCGTCTCAAGTCCCATCAGCATCAGCTTAGATGATTGGACGTTCATTTTCTCTCTCTAGATGGATGCATGCCTGGGCTCACCTAGGTTGATGTGCTGTATGTTTCCCTGCTGCCATGCATTGTGTATCCTGCATCGCGAGCAGCATGCATGCAGAGTTGCAGATGTCACGAGCTTGCATATGTATGCACTACGTGCATGTGCATGCAGGCGTACGTTTGACCGTTTTAGTAGGTAACCAACAAAAGAGTTCTCAGTTCTGCTACGCTAGAGCTATAGCATGACAGTTGCAGTAGCGATTCGACCATGACGATCGAAGATGCCTTGCCTTGCCTGCATGGTATGTTGCCTCGTCCATGAATTGGCGAATACAACAAGGTCGAGACAATGGTCTCTGGACTCCTCCTCATCACGTGCACGCTTAGGATGACTCCAACGGGGCGACGCATCGAGTCCGCGCGGCCACCGTTCCTGTTCGCGGGGGCAAAAAACACGGCCCAACGGGGCGACGCAAATGGACCGCGGTCCGTTTTTTGATCCGCCGCGACGCATTCCTGGCACAAATTTGGGTGACCGATGCGTCGGCCCCGGACGCGCGGCGGAGCGCTTTTGTGTCCTGCCCTTGTCCGCCCCTGGCTCGCAAATCAGTCCATTCCCCACCCTCCTCCTCCTCTCTCGCCCCTCTCGCCGCCACAGCGTCGCCGCTCCCTCGATTTGGCACTGCAGGCCATTCCGGGGACGTCGTCTGCTGCTCCTCTTCCCCGCCGTCACCGGAGCAGCTTCCTCACCGCCACGGCCGGTGAATCTTGCGGCCATCTCTCCTCGCAGCGCCCACGACACACACGCCGCCCACAAGGTGTTCGGCCGCTCGCCCCGGCAAGAACTCAGGTACGAACTCGGCAATGGATAGCTCGGATGAGTGGTACTACAAGAACTACATCCTCTACAACCAGTCATCATCGGACGATTCCTCCGACGATGAGAGTGACGGCCTGGTCGCCACCCTCATCGTCAACGAGTACATAGAGAGGATGCGGCCGGTGTTCCTAGGGTCGTTGCCGGGCCGTTCTCCTGCTCTGGACCAGAACCGGAGAGCTGGACAAATCCAGCTGTATGGGGACTACTTTCGTCCCCATAAACCCACGTATCCTCCCAAGGTTTTCCGGCGCCGTTTCCGGATGAGAAGATCTTTGTTCAACCGTATCCGGTTGGCCTTGCATATGGAATTGTCGGTGATCTTGTGGACGAGTACGTGCGGATGAGTGAGTCCACGTGCCTAGAAGCAATGTACAAGTTTTGCAGAGCTGTGGTGCAGGTGTTCGGCCCGGAGTACTTGAGGGAGCCCAATGCTGCGGACATGACCCGGCTTTTGGCCATCAACGAGGCCAGATGGTTCCCTGCGATGATTGGCAGCATAGATTGTATGCACTGGGAGTGGAGGAACTGCCCATTTGCTTGGCAGGGGCAGTACAAGGGCCATGTTGGGGCGTGCACGGTCGTGCTTGAGGCCGTGGCATCACAAGATTTGTGGATTTGGCACTCGTTTTTTGGCATGGCCGGCTCCCACAATGACCTCAATGTGCTGCAGCGGTCTCCGGTGTTCAACAGGCTCTCCAATGGCATGGCACCCCAGGTGACCTATGAGATCAATGGTCACGAGTATGACAAGCCTTACTATCTTGCTGATGAGATTTACCCTACATGGACTACATTTATCAAGACCATCTCCAATCCCACTGATGAGAAGAAGAAGAGGTTCGCCAAGGAACAAGAGAGTGCTAGAAAGGATGTGGAGCGTGCGTTTGGTGCCCTCCAGTCACGATGGGCTATTGTTCGCCACCCTGCTAGGACATGGGACAAGGACCAACTATGGGAGGTGATGACAGCGTGTGTGATCATGCACAACATGATCGTGGAGGATGAACGCGACGAGGGCATGCATGATCAGGCATGGCAGTTTCAGGGTCAGTTGGTTGAGCCCCAGGGACCGTCCACATTTGCTCAGTTCCTCGACTTCCACCGTGATGTTCGTGAGAAGTCGTCTCATCTTCAGCTCCAAAGTGATTTGGTGGAGCATGTCTGGCAGCACTACGGTAACCAGTAGTTCCATTTGATGAACTATTGGTCTTTATATTTATTTGGTTTGTAGGACTATGCATTTGTGAAATAATTTGTATTATTTGAAGAACTATTTGGATTGTAATAACTATTTGATGAACTATTTGGATTGTATTATTTGTATTGTATTTGGATTGGTATATGTTTTGTTGTAATGTATTATTTTGCTTGCAATGTGATCAAAAACCCTGGCCGAAAATGATCAAAAACCCTGGCCGGGCGGACTCAATGCGTCGGCCCATTGCGTCCAGTGGCCGGAAAGGGGCGGACATGGGCCGGACGCGCGTCCGTTCCCTGACGCAAACGGACCAAACGCGCGTCCGTTTGCGTCGCCCCGTTGGAGTCATCCTTACGTGACCATAGACTAGTATGTCTTAAGCATCTCCACCGTCGTTTCTAACCGTCTTCTCAATAGTTTTTTTACACGTCGGCATGAAATTGTCCTCACCGGGCTACCCAATAATGGTAAAGTTGTCGGACAGACCCAATAGCCCATCCGACAATCCAGCTTCGCGTCCCGTCTGTAGAGAGATAACCGGGAATGTCGTCAACTGCGGCAACACGCGCCACGCCGGATAGTGAGCGACAAAGCGCCGGTCCATTTCAGTTTCCCCTTCCCCTTCTCATTTTATTCTCCCACCTGCTGCCTCCCCCACCCACCTCGTTCCCGCCCTTCTCACCTTCGGCTATCCACGTCCGCCGCCGATGTCTCCCGCCAAGCGTAGCCATGGCGGTGCTCGTGGCGGCGCTGCTTGTGGTGGCACAGCTCGTGGTCATGGCGGCTCTACTCGTGGCGGCAGGGCCGGTCTCGTTCCTCGTAAGTCCCGTGCGCGGCCGGCGGACATGTCTGATGAAGCGTGTGAGCAGGAGCCGCATCGTCGATCCCTGCTCACAAACAACAGGAAAGGGCAGCACGCTAATGCAGTGGCCAGGTAACAGCAAATCGATCTCGTGGCCGCATCGCTTGCGCTCAGGAGTCGAGGTCGAGGTGCAAGATGTCGAGACCGGGAAAATCCGCAAGACGAGAAAGAAATGCACTATAGGCAAGAGGTCGAACACCGTCGAGGACGAGTGTCTATGTGACGCTTGAAAGCTTGTGACCAACGACTCTATTATCGGCGCCAACCAAACCTACGGCCAGTATTGAAAGAGGGTCGAGGAACTTTCACAAGACGAGGACGTATGGTGACTACGCGAAGGTCCATATGGACCGCAATTGGAATGCCATTTTGCATAGGTGGAAGAACATACAAGCTGAATGCAACAAGTTCCACAACGACCTTGAGCAAATTCGTGGAAAGAAAGATAGGGGCAAGACGCGATAAGGTTCTATCGAGAGAACAACAAAGACAAGAAATTCAACTTCATGCATTGCTTCGTCAAGCTTTAAAACAACAATAAGTGGGAAGCCACCCATCATGAACTCACACTAGTACAAAACCTCAAATGGCAGACGGGACCTAGAGCCGGTCAAACCAAAAAGAAAAACGGCCGTTTGGGATAAAACACCTCAGCCGGCTGGAATTTTCTGTTCGTCTCTGATAACACCTGCGTCGGTTAATCTTTCTGACCATCGCCAATGTATTTCCATTTGCGACGGCTTGGATATCTGACCGGCGCAGAGTACTTCTTAGGCGGTCGTGATGGGCGTCCATCGCTAGTAAACAGTTTGTGGCTGAATTTAGAAGAGTTCAGTTTCAGTATACTACGCTACTTTTGCTCTGTTCTTCTAATAGTGACAACAGTTTGGACAATTTATCAACCACCAAAAATAATAAAACAGAGGTAACGATCGACACCATTACATATAGCAAAAACAGAGTCATCGAAGCAGCTACAGATCGATTGAGGGCCTACACGGCGCAGTTCAGATAGATAGGAAGAAACAGAATAAATTAAAGCAGAGAGATATGCCGACCGGCCAGAGATCGATCTAGCTCTAGGCACCACGATGGAGGACACGGACTATCGGGTACACCGGTGGGAGTCTCGTGTCATGGAGGAGCTCCAGGTTTACCTGGACGCAGCAGACGAGGGTGCCCCTCACCCAGTAGACGTCGACGTGCATCTTCGCCGCCATGGGTGAATCGTAGATACGGACGTAGTCCCTGCTGCCATCCGCGCCAGCGTCGACCTTGGACATGCGATGATCGCGGTATAGCGATTCCATGATCATGTGAGCCGCGCGTCATGCGGTGACGTATCCACCGATGTCGAAGAACTAGAGCACGTTCCCGCGGCCATAGGCAGCGGGGCCGAGGAACTCCACCGGGTGCGCGGCCTGTAGAGGAGTCTCGCCGACAACCTCGATTGTGGTCCAGGCCATTGTTGGCGGCGCTATAGCTATACAGATCTGGATTGAGCTCGATCTCTAGATCTATTTTTGGATGTGGGAGAGAGATCGACCGAAAGCAGAGGAGAGGCGCGCGGATAAGAGTGTTGAGCGCGCTGCCGGGAACGAAATTTATAGCTGCGCGTGAGGGGGAGACGTATAGGTGCGGCGACACGGCGTGCAGTCATAACTTTCCTCTGGCGAGCGCGCTGATCGAGCCAGGCCATTAAGCCGCTCTCCGACGACCTGAGACGCGCGCGCTGTGAGCGAGCAGGCGTTAGCGTGGCTGCAGAGACCGCGACGCAGAGCGCGCCATGGTGCGCATGCACAGGGCGCACGGCAGCACGCGCAGCTCGACCGGACATGAACGACAGGGGCCACGCTTCGACCCAATGGGCAGGCGAGTGCGCGCGCTCATACACCGATATAACGGCGCGCTAGGCACGTTCACGCTGCACAGCCTGCATACACGGGAGCGGCGCGCCGTGTAGGCATGCGCGGATGTACCGGCATCGATGCAGAGCTAGCTAGCCCTAAGCTGCGCGCCTGCCGGCCGGTAGTTCTAGCCCTGCTAATGTGCATTCATGGCTCGCGTGCATTCTAATTATAAATATATCTAACAGTAGGAGTTTTGTCGCAAACATAGGCTTAGCCAAGTGGCAAGGGGATGTTGATGCCTTCCTTGCCCACCCAAGTTCGAGTCCCCACGCTCGCAATTTCGGTGTTGCATATAAAAAGGTTGTGATCCTGCAGTCCTGGCTCCGGCAATTCACTATTATCGATTAACTAGTAGTCGATGATAGTGGGTTGTCGCATCCATCGAACTGTTGCATTGCAACCAAACTTTTTTTGTTTTCCAGTTATATATACACAAATTTATACCTTTTTATTAATTATTTTCAATTTACATGCCATTTTTTACCTATGTTAATGTGTTGTAGTAAGTACTTAATTATAAAATATTTGTAGCTAACTAGCTCATATTTTGATAGACCAATATGGAGGGTCCGGACACACTCCGAGTTTGCCCTAAAACGATATTCGTGTATTAATAGTTCTTTAAAATGTTATTATTGAATTATATAATGATACTTATCACAAAATGTTGGTATTGTGATTTTTTTGGGAGTTTTAAAATTGAATATCTATTGTTCTTGCATTTAATTGATTTATTGGCTTTTTAATGGATTTTTTATATAATACGTAAAACATGTCAGAAAATCTTCAAAACTTGCTATGTGTTTATCATATGATACCTACAGGCTGTGGTAATTGTGTTACGCAGTTTCAAAAACAAAATTGTATGGCTTTGTGCATTCTAACTTTAATATACATATCTAACGGTTGGAGTTTTGTCGCAAACATAGGCTTAGCCTAGTGGCAAGGAGATGTTGATGTCTTCCTTGCCCACCCAAGTTCGAGTCCCCATGCTTGCAATTTAGGTGTTGCATATATATAATTGTTGGTTTTGGTCTAGTAGTTCTGTGGGTCTGTTAACTTATTATTATCGATTAAACGATAATAATGAGTTGCCCCATCCATTAAAATGCTGCATTGGTATCAATTTTTTTTTTGCATTTACATATATACGTAAATTTTTGAAGTAATAATTTACATGCCATTTTTTTACCTATGTAAATATGTATGAAAATTGTCATCTTGCACTAAATGATATCAGTATATGTGTTGTAGTAAGTATTTCATTATAAAATATTTGTAGCTAACTAGCTCATATTTTGATAGACCAATATCTGGAGGGTCCGGACACACTCCGAGTTTGCCCTAAAACGATATTCGTGTATTAATAGTTCTTTAAAATGTTATTATTGAATTATATAATGATACTTATCACAAAATGTTGGTATTGTGATTTTTTTGGGAGTTTTAAAATTGAATATCTATTGTTCTTGCATTTAATTGATTTATTGGCTTTTTAATGGATTTTTTATATAATACGTAAAACATGTCAGAAAATCTTCAAAACTTGCTATGTGTTTATCATATTTAAAATGTTATTATTGGATTTTATAATGATACTTATCACAAAATGTTGGTACTGTGATTTTTTGGAGAGTTTTGAAATTGAATATCTATTGTTCTTGCATTTAATTGATTTATTGGTTTTTTAATGAATTTTTTTATATAATACGTAAAACATGTCAAAAAATCATGAAACTTGCTATGTGTTTATCACATGATACCTACAGGCTGTGATAATTGTGTTACGCAATTCCATAAGAAAAATGCACTGAAGTTCTATTGTGACGAGTACAATGTCCCTGCCGGTTCATCACACCTTTGAGTATAAACTCCAATGCTTGTATACTACATCATATAATCTCTTCATTATATTCTACATTTATTGTATATCAACTTAAATGAACAGTACAAAGGATACGTAAACCCTATTTAAAAATTATAACATTTTTTCTTATTTGTTTGATTTTTTATATGATTAGACCAAAATCCGGAGTGACCAAACATACACGTAAGGTCCGAAGAGGGAATATTGGCGGCAAAGGCCAATTTTTTTTGGCTCAAAATTAAGGGTGAGGGGGCAGGGGATTTTTTCCCCATTGCCGCCACACAACTCAAACCCTATTTCGACCCTGACCCTCTCGCCGCCGCCATATTCCCCATTCCACATTTCCCCGCCCCCTCACAGTTCCCCATCGCTGCCCTTCTGCTCACCGCCGGCCGCCGTTCCTCGTCGCTCTCAATCCCCAGCTCAGGTGCGTTCTTCCTCTGGCCCGCTCTGCTTTGCTGCTCTCTGGTTGCTTAGATCTTGTCTGATAGCTCCGCTCCGCCGCTCTGATAGCTTAGATCTTCTCCGAGCCCCCTCCTCCAGATTAGATCTTCCCCTTTACTTTAGATCGATGGTCGGCCACATGCGCGGCAGAGGTGACCGGCGCGGCTCCCAGGCGGCCAGATTTGCCGCACGGGTGGATGCAGTGGATGCTCGTGCTAAGGTCGCGCGCACTCGGGCTGATGTCCTCTCCGATCGGGCCGATGCCGCGGAGGTTCAAGCTGCTGAAGCCGCGGCTGCTCATGTCGTCGCGTCCACTCGAGCCGATGTCGTGGAGGTTCGGGCTGCTGAAGCCAAGGCTGCTCATGTCGTCGCGTTTGCTCGGGCTGATATCACGGCCACTCGGCTTGATGTTGCCGCCGCTCGGGCTGATATCCTCTCCGCTCGGGCTAATGTCGCGGCCGCTCGGGCTGATGTCGCTGTCCCGTGTCGGAACACGGACACCGGGGATGTTAGACACCCCCTGTTTGTTCGGTAGGAGGGCGCGAGGTGCTCCGGAATCGGTCCCCGAGCTCAAGCACAAACACACAAGATTTTACCCAGGTTCGGGCCGTGTTGCCACGTAACACCTACGTCCTGCTTGTCTGGTTGGATTGCGATGTTGCTGAGTTACAGTGGATGAGCTACCAGCGCTCTCTACACTCATAAGCTGCTAGGTTCCACTCCGGGAGGTTCCCGAGGTGTCTCCTCTCCAGCCCCCGAGTACCAGTCTAAGACTAAGAGCTGCCGCTAGCAATGGTCACCTCCTTCTACATTTGACCTTGGGCCTCCTTTTATATGCCAAGGGGACATCACAAGTGGTTGATACGTCTCAAACGTATCTATAATTTTTGATTTCCATGCTGTTATTATACCAATTGCTACATGTTTTATTTACACTTCATAGCATTTTTATGCATTTTCTGAGACTAACCTATTAACAAGATGCCGAAGTGCCAGTTCCTATTTTCTGCTGTTTTTCTCTTTCAGAAAAGCTAATCGCAAAATATTCTCGGAATTGGACGAAAATCAACAGGCGTACGTATTTCACCGGAAGACTCTAGAAGCCAAAAGGGGAGACGCCGAAGAGCCACGAGGGGCCCACAGGTCCATAGCAGTAGCTAGATGGTTGTCTCTCCACCTTGTACCTCCATGTTTAGATCTTGTGAGCTGCCTAACATGATCAAGATCATCTTATTGTAAAGCTATATGTTGTGTTTGCTGGGATCCGATGAATATTGATACTATGAGCAAGTTTTTTATCAATCTATCTATTTATGTTGTTTATGATCTTGCATGCTCTCCATTGCTAGTAGATGCTTTGACCAAGTAGATGCTTTTAACTCCAAGAGGGAGTATTTATGCTAGATAGTGGGTTCATGCCTCCAGTAATCTGGGCTCGAGATGACAGAAACGACTAAGGTTGTGGATGTGCTGTTGCCACTAGGGATTAAACAATGATGCACTGTCTACGTGTCATTTGCATTGTTTACATTACACACTTTACTTCATGCAATAATCTGTTGTTTGCAACTCAATACCGGAAGAGGTGCGGATGCTAACCGGAAGGTGGATTATTTAGGCATAGATGTGTTGGATAGTAAGTCTATGTACTTTGTTGTAATGCCCAATTAAATCTCATAATAATCATCTTGTCATATATTGCATTGTCATGCGCTCATTATTTGTCAATTGTCCAGCTGTAATTTGTTTACCCAACATGTTAGTTATCTTTTATGGAGAGACACCACTAGTGAACTGTGGACCCCGGTCCATTTCCTCATACTGATAAAACCACCAACTGCAATCATTTGTTCTCTGTTACTTTCTGCATTCATTACTGTTTTCCACACAATACGTTTAATCCTTTGTTTTCAGCAAGCCGGAGAGATTGACAACCTCTCTGTTTCGTTGGGGCAAAGTAGTTTGCTTGTGTTGTGTGCAGGTTCCACGTCAGTTGTGCCGCTGACAACCTTCTGAAGAACCTTCGTGTCCTCCTGGTTCGATAAACCTTGGTCATATTTCAAGGAAAAACTGCTGCTGCACTACATCATTCCTTCCTCTTGGGGTCTCCCAACGAACGTGTGTTGTCATGGTCAACAAGCAGATCTTCTGTTGCTGTTGTTGGGAAGTAATAAAACACTCTACCGTTAACACGCCATCAGTGGTCGCGTTGGGGGCGTGCCACCGAGGCAGGGCACGCGTCGCGCACCGGCCCAGGTGGCAGCCGCCGGCCTCCTTCGTGGCACTGTCTTACCACGCTGCCCTTCATGTCGTCTGCTCCGCCAGAACGGAGTAGACCGCGTGTGTTCTCTTGTCACCCGTCTGGGCGCTGCGTGGGGCTCAGGGCCTGCTCTGATGGGACCGCAACCTTGGCTTTGTCTGCGCGTCCTAACCCTCCTTCCTTGCGTGCGAAGCAACCCTTCCCGGGGCTGGGGCGCAGAGCGCGCCTGCCACGTGTCAGGTCTTTCTTGAGAGTGATGCCCTTCCCGGGCGGGCTCCTTGTCCCTTTCCTGCGGCCGGGGACTTGGCTCCCTCCCGCTCTCCGAGGGGCGGGCCTTCCACGCGCCGGATTTCCGGGAGGCCCCCGTTCCCGGGACACCGACGCTCTAGGGTAACCTGGGAGGGCAGAAGCATCCAACTCAAAGCACGTGGTGGGCCCTCTTCAGCCAGCCACCGCCTGCAGGCCGCGTGCGAGAGGAGCACGTGGCGGCGTCTGCTGGCGTCCCTGCCGAGGAGAGGAAAAGTTCTCGACCCGTCACATCACTTCTGCCCCCAATGGGGGACGGTTACCGAGTAATGACGCTCCTTCGGGGGCGGTTACGCTTTCGAGGTGGTCATATCCGTGCTCCGACTGCCTTAAAAACGGAATTGTCCGCCTTCTTCTTCCTGCGACTGCATTCCAGCCTCGGCCTTTTCAGCTTCGCCGTTCATGGCCCCTCCCAAGCGATCCTCTTCCACGGGCGGCTCGAGTGCCTCGGACCCCAAGACCGCACGTTCCCGCGCCTGGGAGGCGCGGGACATGGCACCTCCTTTCTTCCCATCGTCCGGCTCGGCTCCTCATCTCGTGCTTGACAACTGCGTCCTCCACGACGCCTCGGGCAGGGGAGGCCTCTCCTGGCGGGGCTCTGACGTGACGCACGGCGAGCTGGATCTTCTTGCGGTCGTGGGCTTCAACCCCTGTGCCAGCTGGTCTTCATGGCGGGTCACGGAGGAGGAGGAGGAGGAAGCCCCTCGCCCCGCTCCTACCGAGTGCGTGCTGTTTGCGTCTCATCTGGAGCGCGGGCTTTCTCCGCCTGTTCATCCTTTCCTTTGCTCGCTTCTTCGCCTGTACGGGGTACAGCTCCATCACCTCACGCCGGACTGTATTACCCATATCTCCTGCTTCATCACTTGCTGCGAGGCCTTCCTCGGGGCCCACGCCCACCTGGGCTTCTGGTGCTCCCTCTTCACTCTGGATGGCCGGATTGCCGGGGAGGGAGATGCCGAGCGGGAGTGTGGGGCGGTAAGAGTCGTCCCACGCTGCTCCGTTTACCCCGACCTTGCCCTCTTGGGAGCGTGCGGCGACTGGCACCGCTCGTTCTTCTACTTCCCCGAGCTTCCTCCCTCGTCGGGTGGCCCGGGTCTCCCCCCTTTTTCCCGAGGCTTGCCAGTTTCCCGGATGGGGTGGACCCGGAGCATGCACGGCGACCCAGCTGAGGTGCACGTTCTCACTGAGCGCCTAAGGGTTGCGTGGAGAGGGGTCTGGATGGCTGGATGGCTCGGAGAGTCCAGCCACTCTAGCTTCGTATCCACACGATCGGGGAGTGGTCCCTGGAGGGTGACTACACTCGCATCATGACAAGGGAGCTGGAGGGCTGGGTTCGATCCATATCGGCCCTTCCTGTCGGTCGTCATTACAAGCCCGGCCTTGCTGCTTATGCTGCACTTAACCCTCCTCCACTTGTAAGCTTCAGTCTGCTTCCGGGTCTTTTGCCTTGTCCTTCTGACTGGCCGTTGCGCGTCCTCCAGCTGCTCCCCCGGAGCTCCTTTTGGCTGGGCGATACAGTTTTTCGTACCGGGTTGATTTACCAGGGCCCCTTTCACATGTATCCTTCCCAGAATCTTCCGACTAGCGTCGCGGTAGCGGGGAGGCTAAGGAGCGAGGTGATTGGTCTCCCCCGCCCCACCCAACTGGTGGGCTTGCTGGACAAGGCATTGGAGGTACCTCTCCTAACCCGTCTCCTTCTTTTCTCTTCCCCGCTGTCCGCCTCGCTCACTGCTCCTTATCCCATCCGCAGGCTGAGACGAAGGCTTCCCGGGAGACCGTGGAGATTCTGGAAGCTGAGGTGGCCGCCCTGCGATCCGCACTGGCCGCCGAGAAGGAGAAGTATTCGCATCAGCTGGGATCCCCGGCTCCCCGGGAAGGCTCCTAGCCCTGGTGCATCTCCCGAGGGTGCCCTTGATTACCCACAAGTATAGGGGATCGCAACAGTCTTCGAGGGAAGTAAAACCCAAATTTATTGATTCGACACAAGGGGAGCCAAAGAATAAATATAAGCCTTAACAGATGAATTGTCAGTTCAGCTACAGCTGAAAGTAAACTTGCTCGATACAATTTATCAGTAGTAACAGTGATATAACAACAGCAGTGTTGAAGTAACAGTAGCAACAGTGTAACGGAGACAGCAGTAGTGATTTCGGCAAACAGCAGGATTAAAATACTGTAGGCATAGGGACGGATGTACGGGCGTTGCATGGATAAGATAGCTCATGTAATAGTCATAACACAGGGCATTTGCAGGTAGATAATAATAAAGCATCCAAGTACTAGTCAAACATAGGCATGTGTTCCGTATTTAGTCGTACGTGCTCGCAATGAGAAACTTGCACAACATCTTCTGTCCTGCCAGCCCGTTTGCAGCGGGGCCTCTGTGGCACCCCTCCCTGGCACATATTTCCAGAGAGGCGGTCGCCCCGTGCGCCAGCCCAAGATATCTGGCCGCACGTTACGACAATGCAACATAGCGGATATCATTACACAATCAGGCACAAAGTGCTACAAAAGGTTTACAAGGCCATCGAGGCATTACAAAATATCATGCCAAGCATGGCCCAACTCAGAGTTTTAACTGGCAGCGGAAGACATAAATGAGGCAACGGCTTGGAGCGGCTCCACTCCACAGGTATCTGGCCGGGCTACTGATCCTAGCACGCTTCTGCTCCTTGTCCTTGCTAAGGTGGAAGTTGAGTCCTCGCCAAAATCTGGCCACAATCACAAGGCCCGTGAGTACATTTTTATGCACTCAGCAAGAATCGCCATTCACTACAAACAATCCAACAATCATGCAACAAGATATACATTGGAATTGAAACACTACACATAGCAAGGTGTACTCTAGATACATGGCATAAAAGTAGCATGGCATTGACAAGCAAAACATGGCATAAGCAACCAATGGGGTATCACCAGTGCAGAGTCCAAGCCAGGTGGGGTTGGATCGTGCACCGGTAATCAAACAAAGAGCTTACCTGTGATGAGTAAACGAGTGTACCAGTTGGTACCAAATCTTATAATTACTCATGTCAACACAATCAGGCTTCCAAGCCTCTAGCCAACTCTGGCTATCACTCCAGCCAACTCTGGCTATCTCCCGGGCATGCACGGTTGATGTTGGCTCTGGCCTAACTATAGGCTTCCAACGCATCACACCGCCATCCCATTCACCTCACAAGTAACATTCCCTGCATCATCTTATTGTTCATTTAGTGAAATCAGGTTGTTCACCTTTCTTTCAAACAGGCCTTAGGTTTAACCTCCTGACACGACAAAGACACACAGTGTGACCGACACTGAACTGTTGTTCCATAACCTTGGAACGAGGCTAGACATCCAGATTTGACACTCTCGAGAGGTTGCAGATACCACCCATCTAATTGCACCACACCCAGCCGGTACTTTAGGATATCATCCTTAAGGCGAACTCAGCAAGATACACTCACCTGACCGTTCACGCTACCAAGACACTCCCTGTATAGCCACCGACATAACTCTATGCCTTATGCAGAAGTGAATCCGGCACGTCCCCAACCCATGAGCGACGCCTAGCTCCGGAACCTTCGCAAGACTAGCCCCGACCAACTATGGTACCGACTAGACTTGCCAAAATGGTAGCATCAAAGGAGGCTCAATATGTTACGTAGGCCAAGGCCCGCCCATGTGAGCGACAGTGGCAGTGCTTTCGATGTTCAGATTAGTGGCACCGTGGACTGATCCTATCGTTGTTTGGAGGGGTGTTTCATTTAATCAAGTTCCATCATTCACAAGTCCAAACAAAGAGGATTAGTCCAACACAACAATCACAATATCATAATATATCATCACACGACAAAATATTAGCAACACAATATTTCAGGAAATAGCAGTGTCTAAACTTAGCAAAATAGAAACGTCAACCGGAAGACTACGGCGGCGATCCCGCCGACCAGCGCCTTCTCGTTCGACAAGGAAAAGAAACGTCAACCGGAAGACTGTGGCAGCGATCCCGCTGGCAAGCGCCTTCTCGTTCGACAAAATAAAAGAAACGTCAACCGGATGACTGTGGCAGCGATTCCGCTGGCAAGCGCCTTCTCGTTCGACAAGAAAAGAAAGAAACGTCAACCGGAAGACTGTGGCAGCGATTCCGCTGGCAAGCGCCTTCACAGATCGACTATAAAAGACAGCACAGTTGGTTAGCGTCGACCGGGTGACTATGGCGGAGCTACCTCCGACCAGCGCCATCACAGATCAACGTTAATGTTTTAGTGAAACGGTGGCGGTTTCCCCAGTCCATTGTCTCAAGAAGGGTGTGCGTTTGATAAGTATTAACAATACACAGTATAACCAAGCAAGTAAGATAAATAAATATGCAACAAAATATGCAACATGGTAGGAGCAATATTACAAGTTTCATACTAAACAAGAACAACAAACAGACATGTATAAATATAACGGTAGACAGACAACACACAAACACCCGGCATGGTAATAAGCAAATAAACAAACAAACACTGCTGGGCTGCTAATAGCAAGGGGTTAGCTTGCCTTTGAAGACGGGGATCCTCCAGGTTTGGAATGGTCGGGGTGATTCCGCGGCGTAGGGCAGCGATAGCCCAGTTCCACGGACTCCGGAGTGCACGTATAAAAGGGCACCCCATAGAACTATTTTGGAATGAGATGGAATCAGTACCACCGGAAAGAGCTCGTCGAGACAAAGATTTAGAAATTTGAATCGCTCCGATCGGAGCTACGGTTCAAAAGATTTTGTCGTTTGAAAATTTAACCAGCAGGAAAAAGGAAAAACAGCCCGCCGAAAAAAAAACGGAACGGGCCGCTCTGCCACGCGGCTGGGCCGTTGCTGGGCCGTGTCGCACCTGCGCGCCGCGCTGTGCGCTGGCCGCTGCTCACGGATGGGCCGTCGGTGGGCCGCACTGGGCTGGGCTGCTGGCGGGCTGTGATCTGCTGCTGGCCTGCTGGGCCGAAGAAAACGGTTAGGAACGGAAAAAAGAAAACAGAACGGGGAAGGAACGGATCGATCGATCCCTGTCTTCTTCCTCCAGCATGGGCGGCTTGGGGAGGACGACGTCGCCGGCGACGGGCTGCCGGGAGGGGCAGGGCCGCGGCCAGCGGCGGGGATGGGCGGTGGCGGCGATGGGCCGTGGCCAGGGAAGTGGCTCGGGGATGGGGACGTGGTCGTCATCTTCCTTCGCGCGGCCACGCACGGGAGCACACGGGGAGGCGTCGGCCGGCTGCGGCAGAGGGCTTGGCGGCCAGCCGAGGATGGCGGTGACGCCGTGGGTTAGCGCCGCGCCCGGGGAGGCAGGCCGCGGTCGCCGGGGTCCACGGGCGAGTGGCAGCCCAAGCTTCACCAAGCTCGGCCATGGCGGCAGCTCGCGGATCTCCCTCCTCCACTGGTGCCAGGATGAACCGAAGGTGGGGACGGGTGCGTAGGAACAAGGGAAGGCTCCCATGCTGGTTTGGACGAGCAGCGGCGCTGCGGTGCGCTTGCTCGGTTTGGAGACCGTCGGTGTCCACCTTGGTGGTTTTTCCACCGAGAGTAGCTTCTGCCCTTGCGCAAAACAGAGAGAGAGAGGGCCAGGGAAAGGGAGGGGGGTGCGTGGTCGTGGCTTGGGTTTGCTCTGGCTGCTTGGGGTGGCTTTATACGGAGGGATGGGAGGCTGGAGTGCCAATAATGGAGACCACGGTCTCTCCCGATGCTTCTGTGCCTACAGGGAGGGGATAAGGGAGGGGGAGGATATGTTTTCCTTGCGGGATGTACAGGGGGGCACGAGGGGTACTGTAGCTGCGAGGTTAGGCACCGACAGAACAGTAAACGGAAGTTAAGTTTGCCTAAGTGTGCGTCCTGGACGTCCAGAGTGCGACGCGGGTGACATCGATGCGATCCCGATGAGTCGGAGCTCCAAACTGAAAAAGGGTGGTACCACTGGGTTCATAACGATGAGAGGAACCCAACCAAACAAAAATCCCACAGGGGTTCCAAACTTTGTAAAATAGATTTTCCAGAAAACCAAAAACACTGAAGGTGTTCGACGAAATGATCTTGGTCTTACACGACTCAAATAAATCCCCAAAAATTAGGCATGGGTTGTTTTGGTCAGGGGAGAGTGTCCATAGAGTTTGAGGTTATTTGGGTGATGGAAATTTGAGTTTCCAAAAGATGGCCAAAAAATGACCTAAATGGGATGATCAAGGGAAAGTGGGGTTCCATGCTTCTCCTAGGGGTGGTCTCCTGGTTTGGTGTGTCTAAGGACCATGTTGTCAAGATCACTAAGTATCAAGGTCATTGGAGTTTTCTTGGTGTAGGTTTGCTTGAAGAACTCAAAATGGCATCATTTTGGGATTACAAAGGAAGTGGTCTAAATATTGCTCAAATGGGTTTGCCTCCAAAAGATGAAATGCAGGAAATGCCAAAATATTCATCCCCTGAATTTATCAGAATTATTGGAGGTGCCTAGCTTGGTTAAAACATTTCTGGATCAGAAGTGCCAGTTTTGAAATTATGGCCTAACTTGGAAATATTGCATTGGAGTATGCAATATTTTTGCATGAGTTGTCTTCATATGGACAGGGGGTCCTCTGGTATTTTTGGTGGAATTTCTAGAGCTATGGAAATGGGCTTTCCTTTTATAAGGGGAGAAAAAGGATTAAAAGGTTCGATAATTAGGGCTAGGGTTTTCGAGGGAAAACCTAAGCATCAAAAATTACCACGGTGGTTGGAGTGGTTCGTGGATCACCGGGAAATTTTGAGAGAGCAATTCCCAAGTCAAATCATCCTCAAAAGATTTGAAGAAACATTTAGGAAAAGAGAAAAAGTTTTTCAGGTGTCAGAAAACACCAGTAATATTAGGTTTGAATTTTCGGGGTGTTACAGACCTTCCCCCCTTAAAAAGAATCTCGTCCTCGAGATTAAGGAGGTTATACAAGATAATTCTTGAACGATCCATTTATACCCCACTTAAAAACTTTTTCTACAAAATACTAGGGTTTTAACACTCAAGAGATTAGCACTCCACAATATTTTTATTTAAAACCATATGATATTTCTACCATACTTAATGCATTTAAAAGATGTCATGGCAGGGGCTCACACAATCAATCAACATAGGATCTACCTGCATGTTCATGAATTTAAATCTAAGGTTTTTGCTAAACCAGACATAGACGTGGCAAGATCAAACAAGATCTACAACCAAACTATCAGCCAACAATCAAGGATTTAACCAATTTTTTGCAAAACAAAGATTAGGAATATGCTAATCATATCCTCTATCTAGGGTTTTTATTTTAGAAAAGCTGTATATACACTTTCATGTATACACAGGTTTTGAAAAACAACAGGGTTTCTTTTCAAAAGAAAATATCCGTGTCACCAATAAGTGGCTCACAGACACTGTGGGATAGGCCATTTCCCAAAAATTATTTTGCAAAGATTTTCCCTAAAAGAAACACTGGAGAGACGAGGGAATGATTTTCTGAGAAAGGGATAGAGGCACACCGTGGCTATCGGCCTACTCGCTGACGTGTGGGACCGGGGTCCACCTGGCAGTCTCCCTCTTCCTTTCTCTCTTCTTCTTCCTCGCCCTCGCTTGCTCTGTGCACGGCTGGTTCCCAGTGAGCGGAGCACTCCCCTGCGGCACTGCTGCGCGTGCGGTCCGTCGATGTCGCGGCCATCACGGCTTTGGGAACATGTCCTCGATGGTTTCGCGCCACTACTCGCGATTCTTTCTCTTTTCCCGCGTGCGGTGCCGAAGGCGGCAGCTGAGCTCCGGCTACAAATTAGACATTTCCGAAATCCTTGCTTCTTTCACATCGCAACAATGGGCTTCATTAGCGATTTCTACAGAGCCTATGTCGAGATCATGGAGGACGGGGACTTCCTCGAGCGTGTTACTGCCTTTGTGCTCTTCGTGGTCTTGGTTCCGATGGTGGGAGCACTGATGTTCGCGACGGTGGTCCTCCTGACCGTTGGTCTGTGCAACTGGTGGTCCGGCGCTGGTGGTGATGCGGCGGCGGAGGAGCAGGCTGCGGCGGAGGGGCAGGCTGCGCCGCCGGTGGCTGAGGTGGCTGTTCTTCCGGCTGGAGCTGAGCAGGAGGCTCGAGCCGTCCGTCGCCGTCGCGCGGCCCGCGACTCGGCTTCGGGTGAGCCAGGCTCATCTTCTAGCAACACCACTGAGCTTGAGAGGGAGTAGGATTTCTGGGTGCCTTTGCATCTGTACTGAGGTGGTGGTAGTGTTCTATGTTGGAGTGGAACTTGTATCCTCTGTTTCTGTAATTTCCCTTCTGTACTGAACTTAGTGGATGTATCAAATTTGTCTCCTCTGATGAACTGGAACAAGATTTTCATTTCTGCATTTTTCTCAGCTGCAACAAACCTGGTCTTGCAGCACAGATAGAATTGCAGAGGTTCTGGCACACAGATAGAAGAACTTGCTACACTGAGGAAATATATATTTTTTTTAAAATAATCCTGCATTTTATGACCCAAAACGTTTGCAGGAGTGTGGCATAATCATCTTAACCATAATGGTTAACAAGAGAATCAGAACACCTAGTTTTATTACGGGCTAATTCAACATCAACCAGGAAGCATACAACAAACTTACATTACAAGCTAACACAAGAAAAACAAACAACCTTGCTAATTCTCACCTACCAACATACAAGCGCCACTCAGGCTAACTAAACAGGGTTCTACTCAGCTTGACAGCCTCTGGTAGTCGGTGGAGCGCGGCCGAGACGAATAGTGGTGTCCACATCTCCATCTTCCGCAGGGTGGGGAATCGCAGGCACGCCTTCAAGGATTATACCTCGCTCTTGGGGGTGCTGCTGAACTTGAGCTAGGGCTTGCGCCACAGATGCATCAAGACCGCGTTCCAGCAAGTCATCTGGGAACGGGAGTCCTGTGCCCCGAGCTTGCCCATGGTTGGGGGTAGGTAGGTTCCTTGCTCGACGCAGTTGCATGCGAGCAATACCAAGGTTGCGCCTTGTGGACATGAGTTCCTCTATCAGAGAATGGCTGAGCCTTGTCATTGCAGCTCCGTAGGTGACCAGGGTGATCACGGCAGGGTCGACTTCTTCTCCAATGGGGGTTTGGATAGCCTCCGCACCATGCTGAGGCCTGGCTGGGAGAAGGTGGAAAGCTCAACTTTTCGCCATCGCCGGTTCCGAGTACTGTAGGCGAACGAGACCTTCCCAGGCTGCTACCTGGATGGCTTGAGCAAGAGTGGCCATGCTCCTACCTTGGATCAGGTAAGACGGACTTGTGCCCAACGGACACGAGCCGACATGCACGTCTGCTCGAAAGTCACTCCCGGCAGGCGAGAGTGAGTTCTCGAACACCACATATCGAGGGCGCGCAGGCCTACCAAGAAGATCACATACGGCCTTCCAAAGAATCAGTGGAAAACCGCCATGATCCTCGGCAGTGGTTTCCAGGATGACCTTGGGGTTCGCCATCGGGTTATTCCTGGATCTGGGTGTAGGATGAGATAAGAACGCGGGATTCCTTCGTGGGATCCTGCTTCTGGAGAGTTGGGTGGCTAAGGGTAGCAGGCGAGGGTGGGGGTAAACGGCAGCTAGGACTGGGTCTCATATAAGCTGGGTTGTGGGTCGGCTCCTTCTCATGGAAGAAACCGGCGAGCCTCTCTCGGGGAATGGGACAAGTCCTACTGCACCTTACTGTGGACCGACACCAGCCATGCCGGTTAGGCGGAGATGGGTTAAATCCATCGGGCTCGCTGTCGGGTAAAAGTAAGGATGGGCTTTCCATGCTAGGGTAGTCTACAGCCAGCCTGGTGCTCTGATACCATGCTCTGTGGCACCCCTCCCTGGCACATATTTCCAGAGAGGCGGTCACCCCGTGCGCCAGCCCAAGATATCTGGCCGCACGTTACGACAATGCAACATAGCGGATATCATTACACAATCAGGCACAAAGTGCTACAAAAGGTTTACAAGGCCATCGAGGCATTACAAAATATCATGCCAAGCATGGCCCAACTCAGAGTTTTAACTGGCAGCGGAAGACATAAATGAGGCAACGGCTTGGAGCGGCTCCACTCCACAGGTATCTGGCTGGGCTACTAATCCTAGCACGCTTCTGCTCCTTGTCCTTGCTAAGGTGGAAGTTGAGTCCTCGCCAAAATCTGGCCACAATCACAAGGCCCGTGAGTACATTTTTATGCACTCAGCAAGAATCGCCACTCACTACAAACAATCCAACAATCATGCAACAAGATATACATTGGAATTGAAACACTACACATAGCAAGGTGTACTCAGATACATTGCATAAAAGTAGCATGGCATTGACAAGCAAAACATGGCATAAGCAACCAATGGGGTATCACCAGTGCAGAGTCCAAGCCAGGTGGGGTTGGATTGTGCACCGGTAATCATACAAAGAGCTTACCTGTGACGAGTAAACGAGTGTACCAGTTGGTACCAAATCTTATAATTACTCATGTCAACACAATCAGGCTTCCAAGCCTCTAGCCAACTCTGGCTATCACTCCAGCCAACTCTGGCTATCTCCCGGGCATGCACGGTTGATGTTGGCTCTGGCCTAACTATAGGCTTCCAACGCATCACACCGCCATCCCATTCACCTCACAAGTAACATTCCCTGCATCATCTTATTGTTCATTTAGTGAAACCAGGTTGTTCACCTTTCTTTCAAACAAGCCTTAGGTTTAACCTCCTGACACGACAAAGACACACAGTGTGACCGACACTGAACTGTTGTTCCATAACCTTGGAACGAGGCTAGACATCCAGATTTGACACTCTCGAGAGGTTGCAGATACCACCCATCTAAGTGCACCACACGCAGCCGGTACTTTAGGATATCATCCTTAAGGCGAACTCAGCAAGATACACTCACCTGACCGTTCACGCTACCAAGACACTCCCTGTATAGCCACCGACATAACTCTATGCCTTATGCAGAAGTGAATCCAGCACGTCCCCAACCCATGAGCGACGCCTAGCTCCGGAACCTTCGCAAGACTAGCCCCGACCAACTATGGTACCGACTAGACTTGCCAAAATGGTAGCATCAAAGGAGGCTCAATAGGTTACGTAGGCTAAGGCCCGCCCATGTGAGCGACAGTGGCAGTGCTTTCGATGTTCAGATTAGTGGCACCGTGGACTGATCCTATCGTTGTTTGGAGGGGTGTTTCATTTAATCAAGTTCCATCATTCACAAGTCCAAACAAAGAGGATTAGTCCAACACAACAATCACAATATCATAATATATCATCACACGACAAAATATTAGCAACACAATATTTCAGGAAATAGCAGTGTCTAAACTTAGCAAAATAGAAACGTCAACCGGAAGACTACGGCGGCGATCCCGCCGACCAGCGCCTTCTCGTTCGACAAGGAAAAGAAACGTCAACCGGAAAACTGTGGCAGCGATCCCGCTGGCAAGCGCCTTCTCGTTCGACAAAATAAAAGAAACGTCAACCGGATGACTGTGGCAGCGATTCCGTTGGCAAGCGCGTTCTCATTCGACAAGAAAATAAAGAAACGTCAACCGGAAGACTGTGGCAGCGATTCCGCTGGCAAGCGCCTTCACAGATCGACTATAAAAGACAGCACAGTTGGTTAGCGTCGACCGGGTGACTATGGCGGAGCTACCTCCGACCAGCGCCATCACAGATCAACGTTAATGTTTTAGTGAAACGGTGGCGGTTTCCCCAGTCCATTGTCTCAAGAAGGGTGTGCGTTTGATAAGTATTAACAATACACTGTATAACCAAGCAAGTACGATAAAGAAATATGCAACATAATATGCAACATGGTAGGAGCAATATTACAAGTTTCATACTAAACAAGAACAACAAACAGACATGTATAAATATAACGGTAGACAGACAACACACAAACACCCAGCATGGTAATAAGCAAATAAACAAACAAACACTGCTGGGCTGCTCATAGCAAGGGGTTAGCTTGCCTTTGAAGACGGGGATCCTCCGGGTTTGGAATGGTCGGGGTGATTCCGCGGCGTAGGGCAGCGATAGCCCCGTTCCACGGACTCCGGAGTGCACGTATAAAAGGGCACCCCATAGAACTATTTTGGAATGAGATGGAATCAGTACCACCGGAAAGAGCTCGTCGAGACAAAGATTTAGAAATTTGAATCGCTCCGATCGGAGCTACGGTTCAAAAGATTTTGCCGTTTGAAAATTTAACCAGCAGGAAAAAGGAAAAAACAGCCCGCCGAAAAAAAACGGAACGGGCCGCTCTGCCACGCGGCTGGGCCGTTGCTGGGCCGTGTCGCGCCTGCGCGCCGCGCGCTGTGCGCTGGCCGCTGCTCGCGGATGGGCCGCCGGTGGGCCGCACTGGGCTGGGCTGCTGGCGAGCTGTGAGCTGCTGCTGGCCTGCTGGGCCGAAGAAAACGGTTAGGAACGGAAAAAAAAGAAAACAGAACGGGGAAGGAACGGATCGATCGATCCCTGTCTTCTTCCTCTAGCACGGGCGGCTCGGGGAGGACGACGTCGCCGGCGATGGGCTGCCGGGAGGGGCAGGGCCATGGCCAGCGGCGGGGATGGGCGGTGGCGGCGATGGGCCGTGGCCAGGGAAGTGGCTCGGGGATGGGGACGTGGTCGTCGTCTTCCTTCGCGCGGCCACGCACGGGAGCACACGGGGAGGCGTCGGCCGGCTGCGGCAGAGGGCTTGGCGGCCAGCCGAGGATGGCGGCGACGCCGTGGGTTAGCGCCGCGCCCGGGGAGGCAGGCCGCGGTCAACGGGGACCACGGGTGAGTGGCAGCCCGAGCTTCACCAAGCTCGGCCATGGCGGCAGCTCGTGGATCTCCCTCCTCCGCTGGTGCCAGGATGAACCGAAGGTGGGGACGGGTGCGTAGGAACAAGGGAAGGCTCCATGCTGGTTTGGACAAGCAGCGGCGCTGCGGTGCGCTTGCTCGGTTTGGAGACCGTCGGTGTCCACCTTGGTGGTTTTTCCACCGAGAGTAGCTTCTGCCCTTGAGCAAACCAGAGAGAGAGGGGCCAGGGAAAGGGAGGGGGTGCGTGGTCGTGGCTTGGGTTTGCTCTGGCTGCTTGGGGTGGCTTTATACGGAGGGATGGGAGGCTGGAGTGCCAATAATGGAGACCACGGTCTCTCCCGATGCTTCTGTGCCTACAGGGAGGGGATAAGGGAGGGGGAGGATATGTTTTCCTTGCGGGATGTACAGGGGGGCACGAGGGGTACTGTAGCTGTGAGGTTAGGCACCGACAGAACAGTAAACGGAAGTTAAGTTTGCCTAAGTGTTCGTCCCGGACGTCCAGAGTGCGACGCGGGTGACATCGACGCGTTCCCGATGACTCGGATCTCCAAACTGAAAAAGGGTGGTACCACTGGGTTCATAACGATGAGAGGAACACAACCAAACAAAACTCCCACAGGGGTTCCAAACTTTGTAAAATAGATTTTCCAGAAAACCAAAAACACTGAAGGTGTTCGACGAAATGATCTTGGTCTTACACGACTCAAATAAATCCCCAAAAATTAGGCATGGGTTGTTTTGGTCAGGGAGAGTGTGTAACATCCCAAAAATATTATCAGTATTATTATTCCAAAAATGAGAGCCAACAAAAACTTTTGTTGATTATTATGTGTTGTTTATAAATTGTTGCTTGTGGTAATTATTTCTTGTTGCTTGTGTTGCTTGTTTGCTTGAATTAATAAAAAGGAAATACAAAAACAAAAGTGAAACAAGAAAAATAAAAGTGACAAATAAGAAACTTAAAATAGTTCCAAACAAAATTCAGAGGAATGGTATATGAAACCTCTCATTTACATTCTTATCACTTATCTCTTCCAAATAAAATTTTACACCTATTTTAAAAATTCAAAAATAAAAACAATTGAAATAAAACAAAATGCCATAATTAAAACCCTATGAAAGAAAATGATTCAAAACATTTTATTTTGCAAAACCAATTTTTGTGGAGCTTCTACATATTATGGGAAAGCCCCACAAATATTTGCAAATTTTTATAAAATGTTTAAGTGCCTCAAATAAATTCTAGAAGAGGCTGCTGGACTGAAATGGAAATAACAGGAAAAAGAAGCAGAGAGGAGGCAGGGGGCTTTCTGCAAAAACGTCGTCGTCCACCTCTCTCCCTCGCCCCGACGCATCGCCGTGTCGCCATGACCGCTCCCCGCCGTTCCCGCGCTCCCCAGGCCCCCCTGGCCGCGCTCTCCCTCGCTCCCGTGCCTCTGCAGCCGCTGCGCCGCAGAGGAGAGCACTCGAGCCCTCCCTCACCTCGAATCCACCCCAGCTCCGCCGTGGCAGCCGCGGCGAAGCCGGCCCAAATTCGCGCATCTCTCCGCTCCTCGACACGCCGCACTTGGCCGAGCCCTTCTAGAACACGCCCGGACCCCCCTGGACACCACGGCCTCGAGCTTCTTGCACGCGTCGCGGAGGAGTCGAGAAAAAGATCTCGCCGGTGCGCCATGGACGCCGTCCATGCGCCCCGTCCACGAACGCCAGCCCCTGCCCTATATAACCACCCCCACACCTCGCCAGAAGCACCACACCACTCCACACCCTCTCCACTCCCCTCTGTGCACCGCCAGGAGGGCGTGCACGCCGCCCGTGCCCTCTGCAACCTCGCCGTGCCGAGGTAGGCGATGCTCGCGCGGCCGTGCCGTCCTGCTGCTCCATTCTCCCCTCTGACCCCTCTACGCTGTTGCCCGAGCTCACCGCACTCACCCACACCTTGTTCCCCTCTGTTTCGTGCACCAGAGCGTCGCCAGAAGATCGCCGGAGCCCGTGTCCGTGGCCGTGGAAGATCGAGACCTCGCCGCCGACGAACCACTCCACCCCAGCAAGTGCAACTCAGCCAGGAGCTTCCCCCACGCCACCGCCGTCGATCTGCTTCATCTCCGCGACTTCCCGAGCCCCCTAGGTGAGAGATTCATCCACCTCGCCGTCGCCGGCGCAGCAGCGCCGCCGAAATTTGGTCGCCGCCGTTGCCATTGATCGTGGGCCGTTGGATCTTGATCCAACGGTGCCATACCGCTTCGGTTAAAAGAAAGAGAGAGAGAGACTGACGGGCGGGCCCCGCTCGTCAGGTTTTAAATCATTTCCCGCGCGCGCTGTGCCGCTGCCATGTAGGCCCCACTAGTCAGAGATTTAAACATTATCCATAACTAGGTTTTCTCTATTTTAATTGAAATATGAAATCAGTACTGGATCCAACTTTTAAATTCAATATCTCGATTTAGGAATCCAAATAAATCAAACTCAATTGTTCTGGAAAGCTTATGAAATTGTTTAACCAACACAAGTGGTCTCATGTCATTTAATTAAATGGATAAAAAGTATTATTAAAAATACTACAGAAGGTTTAAATTCTAAACTTGTTTGTTTCTGATACTCTGTTAATCCAAATAATTCCAAACCAATTTTGCTAGCTTAGTACTGTCATGTATTAGATCCCTAATTTTGGTAGAATTATTTGTGCAGTAGTATTTGTTTAGTATTAAGTTGAAATTTAAACACCCTTCTGCACTCAAACATTTAAATATGTTAAATGGTTAACCCAAATGATTAGGACCAATTTTGTTAGATCACATTTAGCCATGTTTAGTCACCCCTAAAAGGATTTAATTTTTAGAACAGTAGAATTTAAATGGTAGCCAAAACTTGGTTATTAAGCTTCTGGATTCAAACAAATGTGTAGGGAGTTTGGTAACTCCAATAGATCCAAATCAAATTGTGTTGTCTTCTACACATCAGTAGCTTTCCATAGAATTTTAGTTTGTATTTTTGTGACCAACAGAACTCAAGTTGTGGAATTAAACATGTTCAACAAGTTTCTGCCATAATTTAGAAATAATTAAATAATGTTTAATTCAATTATTTTGAAACCAAATTGTATGGTTTGATGTGTGCAGTAGCTATTTGTGATGTTTATGATTGTTATGTTGAGATGATTGCTTGTATAGATTAGTGATTGTTTGCATTGTTTGTTTATTAATTAGACGAGAACGTTGTCGGATTTATCGAGGAAGGAGAGTTTGTTGAAACTGAAGATCAAGACCAAGGTCACTTTGCCGAGCAAGGCAAGCTATTCTCTGAGCTTGCACTACAAACATATGCATCTACTTTCATAACCTGTTTTACTCTCAAGGCAAGATTTATAAAACCCATTTCAAAAGTATATGGAAATTATTTTGCCACTATGTAGAAATATAAGATAGTTATATCAAATTATAGGATGGGAAAAATAATATGGTTTATTCAAAACTCCTTTGAAATTACTTGTGAGATTATGAAATACCGAGATGTCGGTGTTGGAATGGAGAAGTGGAAAATGGTGATGTTTATGAAAAATGCACAGTGTGTCCTTGTACTTACGTCAACCATCCGATACCCTGTGCGACCACATCTACCACATATGGGAAAGGCTTAGTCATATAATTTGCTCATATTAGTACTGGATACCTCATCGACGGAGATGACTCCGTCATGCATGAGGGGATGTGTGATGATCTACCCCTGACCCGGGTCCTCGCTCAAACTCTATGAAAAGATAAGGAGGAGGATTGAAGGTTCCACCATAAACCGCCGGACAAAACCTATGAGTCCTCACACTTAGATTCCGACGGGCTGGGTTAAGTGTGTTGGAAGTGTCATATGGGAAGGATCCTATACTAGCATGAGCAAAGGACAGGCTATGGTCGGCGGCTTACTTCGCATACACCTGTATGGCGAGACGTGGCGGACACGATGAGTTGCCGGATGGATGTGGGAAAAGCGTGCTACCTCTGCAGAGTGTAAAACTATTCGAATAGCCGAGTCCTCGGATATGGACAGTTGGGAGGCCCTACTTTGACCATGTGCAAGTTTTTAAAAGAATTGAGTTTTAAAAAGAAAAATGAAGTGGAGATGTTTCCTACACCTATACCAACGGATCGGTATGAGGTGGTTGGATGAAGTGGACCATGACGGCTATGGTCGGAAAAAGGAGGAGTTTTGGAGAAACAGATAAAATGGTGACTTCTTTAAAGATAGTTATAAAACTCTTCTTACCTTTTTCAATAAAGATATAGAGATGTTTTAAATAAATAAAAGTTGTCAACTAAAATAAAACTAGTGCATACTCATGTTGGGGTAGTTTGCGAGTACATTCAAATGTACTCATATTGGTTTCGTCCCTGGCTATTGACCTAGCCAGACTACGAGGAGGAGCACTACGCCGAGCAGGAGTATGGCGACTTCTACGCCAACTAAGGATCTCCACAAGTCAGCTGCCTGTCGGGTTGTCATCGTTAGAATATGATGTCTACTACGCCGTAGCTTCCGCTGATATTTTGGTTTGGCCCATGAAGGCACCTATGTAAGACTTGGTCTAAATGACCATTTATGTAAGACTTTTATTCGGTATTGTAATGGATGTAAACTTTGGTATCCAATTCGGATTATGTGCAACGACAGACTGATCACGGGATCGTTGTGTTAAGCATAATCGGGTATTTCGGACAGCTAGTCCGGGGTCCCCACAGACTTGGTATCAGAGCCATCCTGACTTTAGGAAACCTTAGTTAGCATGGTCGTTAGACAAATGTTACAAAAAGATGAATTTCTAAAAGAAAGGAATGAAGTATTTTTGAAAACTGCTTATCTCCAATCCTCTTACTTATGCAAAATTTTACTCTCATTAAATATTACATTTTCCTTTGTATCCCTAAAATTTTGCACACCTCTCATTAAGCTTAAAATTTGACTCACTTGTTGCCCTACTATATTAAAATTTTGATATACTTGTCACCTAACTAACTTAAAATTTTGTTAAAAATTGTAGATGGCACTCCATTGGACTGAGTTCGTTCAGCTTGAGAAGGACAGCAAGCTGACGTTTGAGAGGGACTTGTTCGAGTTGAGCAAGCTGTTAGGTCGCCCCGCTCCAGAGTTTGAGGGAGCTCAGATTGATGTTCACGGTGTCGGAAGGCTGAGCTGGCTCATCAGTCGTCAGTTCGCAGGAACATCAAGTCTCCCAGTTCCAGGACGCTCATCTTCACCACCAAGGAGGCCACCTGGGTTGACGGTCTCTGTACTGCCACACAGAGGATGCTAGCCCGACTTTGTGAGGAGCACAAGGCGGAGTTAGTAGACTCCCGTTTCCGGTTCTACGGGAGGCGCAACTGCGACGGACACCCTACTCCTTCCCTTACCACCCGATGTTTGGGAGCTACATCATGGACATGGAGATCTTACTTCAGTGCACTCAGGATGATCTGTTGCGCACTAGGATTCAGCTTCACTTTGACCGCGAGTCGCTCGTTGAGCTTCGCGAGAACGAGGAGAAGCTGATGGAGGAGAAGGTCGCTCTTCTCAGGAAGAGGGCAGAGCTGAGGAAGACTATCGTGAAGCTCCGCAAGAAGGTGGCGGAGCAGGACGGGCTGATTGAGGATCTAGAGCACCATACTGACGAGATGGAGGAGGAGGGCGAGGATCTCCGCAAGGAGAACAACGCTTTCCTCAGTGACGATGATGACTTCGTGGAGGAGATGGACTGTGAGGAGGAGGATGATGAGGAGGAGTTAGTTGACGAGGAGGAGGAGCCACTCGAGCAGTTCTCGAGGACGAGGAGGAGGATCCCGAGGAGCCACCCTACCAGTCAGATGCTGACGTGTTAGAGCTGGAGGTTCCACCTCAGTAGGCGAGTGACTTGATCACTACCGCAGGATTAGGTTGACCCCCTATCGCTAGTCGAGTCGAAGTAGTGGTTCTTTTGGAAACCAGATGTTATGTATCTTAGATGTAAGGTGATGTTGTAAGCTTGATGTTGTTGTGAACTCCTTGATGTGATGTTTGTGAATATAAGTATGTTTGTCTTGTTTAAATCTGTGTGAAATATTTTCATATAATCCTTAAATTAATCAACCACTTGCGAAATCGTCTTTCCCTTAGTCGAACTTTTCTTGCCTTGCCTCTTATACCCGGTGTGCTTCAGGATGCCGCCCCGTCGCAGCAATGCGGAAGGATCAGGATCAGCACCACCACCACCGGACCCAACCCCCGCCCAACTTCTCGCGCTTATCATGGAGGAACGTGAAAATGCCCGGCAAGAGCGCCAAGCTCATCTCGTTGCCCTACAGCAACTCGCAGCCGCTTATAACAACAACAACAACAACAACAATGGTGGTAATGGCAATGACGATGGAAACCAGCGATCCACCTTAGGCGATTTCCAGAAAACCAACCCACCCACCTACTCCAAGGGACTTCACCCACTGGAGGCCGATGATTGGCTTCGCACCATCGACAACAATCTGGAAGTTGCTGCTGTGGGAGAGAATGAGAAAGTGTTGTATGCAACCCACTATCTCGCTGGACCTGCAAGAGCTTGGTGGGAAACTACCAAGGCTCTCCAGCAAGCTGGTCATGTTATCAACTGGGCTGAGTTCCAGGAGAAGTTCCGCAAGAAGCATATTCCCAGCGGACTTATTGAGAGGAAGAAGGATGAGTTCCGCAGGCTGAGGCAGGGAAGTAAAGATGTGGTCGGTTATCTGGATGAGTTTACCGACTTATCTCGGTATGCTCCTGATGACACCGACAAAGAAGAGAAGAAGATGGAGCGTTTCATGAGTGGACTTCATGATGAACTGCAGTGTGCCTGGTTATCCATGACTTCCGTGATCTGGAGTCACTTGTGGACAAAGCCATCCAGCTGGAGACCAAGCGCAAGTCTATGTATGAAGGTCGCAAGAGGAGGATGAATGCTCAGGAAGGTTCGAGCAGCCAGAAACCTCGTATCTTTCAGCAAAACCAGGCCTGCTTATCGTCCACCCCAAGCTCCACGCCCCAATTACCCTAACCGCCCAAACAACTTCAACCGCCCCAATGACAATAACCGTCCCGGAGGAAACTTCAACAACTTCACCCGCAATACCAATGTTGTCTGCTTTGAATGCGGCAACAAGGGTCACTACTCCAAAGAATGTCCCAATCCCAAGAGGAATGTCCAGCGCCCCAATGCGCCGGCACGAACAATGGTCAAGGCCGCAATGGAAATGGAAATGGCAAGAATGCCGCACCCCGCGGAAATGCTGCTGTTGCCAAGGGTCGTCTGCACCACATCAATGCTGAAGAAGCTCAGGATGCCCGGATGTTGTGCTGGGTACGTTCCTTGTCAACTCAGTACCTGCAACTGTTCTGTTTGATTCTGGTGCTACCCATTCATTTGTTACCCAAGAATTTGTTGCTAAGGGAGGTTTAGTCGAGAGCCGTTGAGACCAAGATGTTTTGCTCCGATGTACCCCTTGAGATCAAAGGAGAAAAGTTTCCAGTTAACTTAATTGTTCTGGGAACCAAAGGCATCGATGTTATACTCGGTATGAATTGGTTAGCCAAGTACCATGGTCGAATTGACTGTGCCAGAAGAGCTGTATCCATCACCACCGACACAGAAGTAGAAGTGGAGTATGTGTCTGAAACTAGTCAATCTCACCCAGGCTGCCATGAGAGCATAGCTCGACCTGCCCTAGATGAGATCCGTGTTGTTCACCTGTTTAAGGATGTTTTCCCTGAAGAATTGCCTGGTATGCCGCCAGACCGGGAAATTGAGTTCATAATTGAGCTTATCCCAGGAACCGCCCCTATATCCCAAAGACCTTATCGGATGAATCCGGAAGAACTGGTTGAGTTGAAGAAGCAATTGGCAGATATGCTCAGCAAAGGACTTGTTCGCCCAAGCGCTTCACCTTGGGGATCACCCATTATTTTTGTGGACAAGAGAGACGGTACCACACGCCTGTGTGTGGATTATCGCAAGATGAATGACGTGACCATTAAAAACAAGTACCCTCTTCCCAAGATCGAGGATCTGTTCGACCAAATGAACGGAGCCCGAGTCTTTTCCAAGATCGATCTTCGGACAGGATACCATCAGTTGAAGATCAGAGAGACAGACATTCCCAAGTCCGCCTTCACCACTCGTTACGGTTTGTTTGAATACACCGTGATGTCCTTTGGTCTGACCAATGCCCCAGCCTATTTCCTGAATCTCATGAACAAGATTTTCATGGAATACCTCGACAAGTTCGTGGTAGTTTTCCTTGATGACATCCTTATTTATTCCAAGACCGAAGAAGAGCATGCTGAACACCTGCGTCTAGTTTTGGAGACTCTCCGAGAACACCAGCTGTATGCCAAGCTTAGCAAGTGTGAGTTCTGGCTCAGTAAAGTGGCATTTCTCGGACATGTTGTATCTGCCGGAGGAATTTCTGTGGACCCAGAGAAGAGCAAGTTTTTAAAAGAATTGAGTTTTAAAAAGAAAAATGAAGTGGGGATTGTTTCCTACACCTATACCAACGGATTGGTATGAGGTGGTTGGAGGAAGGTGGACCATGACGTGCTATGGTCGGAAAAAGGAGGAGTTTTGGAGAAACAGATAAAGCTGGTGACTTCTTTAAAGATAGTTATAAAACTCTTCTTAAATTTTTCAATAAAGATATAGAGATGTTTTAAATAAATAAAAGTTGTCAACTAAAATAAAACTAGTGCATACTCATGTTGGGGTAGTTTGCGAGTACATTCAAATGTACTCATATTGGTTTCGTCCCTGGCTATTGACCTAGCCAGACTACGAGGAGGAGCACTACGCCGAGCAGGAGTATGGCGACTTCTACGCCAACTAAGGATCTCCACAAGTCAGCTGCCTGTCGGGTTGTCATCGTTAGAATATGATGCCTACTACGCCGTAGCTTCCGCTGATATTTTGGTTTGGCCCATGGAGGCACCTATGTAAGACTTGGTCTAAATGACCATTTATGTAAGACTTTAATTCGGTATTGTAAATGGATGTAAACTTTGGTATCCAATTCGGATTATGTGCAACGACAGACTGATCACGGGATCGTTGTGTTAAGCATAATCGGGTATTTCGGACAGCTAGTCCGGGGTCCCCACAGAGTGTCCATGGAGTTTGAGGTTATTTGGGTGATGGAAAATTGAGTTTCCAAAAGATGGCCAAAAAATGACCTAAATGGGATGATCAAGGGAAAGTGGGGTTCCATGCTTCTCCTAGGGGTGGTCTCCTGGTTTGGTGTGTCTAAGGACCATGTTGTCAAGATCACTAAGTATCAAGGTCATTGGAGTTTTCTTGGTGTAGGTTTGCTTGAAGAACTCAAAATGGCATCATTTTGGGCTTACAAAGGAAGTGGTCTAAATATTGCTCAAATGGGTTTGCCTCCAAAAGATGAAATGCAGGAAATGCCAAAATATTCATCCCCTGAATTGTTCAGAATTATTGGAGGTTCCTAGCTTGGTTAAAACATTTCTGGATCAGAAGTGGCAGTTTTGAAATTATGGCCTAACTTGGAAATATTGCATTGGAGTATGCAATATTTTTGCATGAGTTGTCTTCATATGGACAGGGGGTCCTCTGGTATTTTTGGTGGAATTTCTAGAGCTATGGAAATGGGCTTTCCTTTTATAAGGGGAGAAAAAGGATTAAAAGGTTCGATAATTAGGGCTAGGGTTTTCGAGGCAAAACCTAAGCATCAAAAATTACCACGGTGGTTGGAGTGGTTCGTGGATCACCGGGAAATTTTGAGAGAGCAATTCCCAAGTCAAATCATCCTCAAAAGATTTGAAGAAACATTTAGGAAAAGAGAAAAAGTTTTTCAGGTGTCAGAAAACACCACTAAAATTAGGTTTGAATTTTCGGGGTGTTACAGCCTCTAGGAAAACTACTGGCAATTAAGGTACTCCTTTTAATAAAGTACCGTTGCAAAGCATTAACACTCCGTGAACACACGTGATCCTCAAGTCACAGCCATCCCCTCCGGTTATCCCAATTCTTGTCACTTTGGGGCCTCGGGTTCCGGACAACGACAGGTGTATACAACTTGCAGATATGATCCAAAACATAATTATACTCATGATTCAATAACATGTTCAGATCTGAGATCATGGCACTCGGGCCCTAGGAGTCAAGCACTAAGCACAACAAGTTGCAACAACGATAAATAGCACTAACAATGGATACTAGGCACCATGCCCTAACAATCTGACATCTATTACATGAACAATCTCATCCAATCCCTACCATCTCCTTAAGCCTACAGCGGGAATTACTCACACATCGTTGGGGGAATCATGGATGGTTGATGGAGAGACGTTGGTGATGACGATGGCGATGATCTCCTCCAAATCCCCGTCCCGGCAGGGTGCCAGAACGGAACTTCTGATCCCCGTATAAGGGTTTTCGGTGGCGGCGGAGCGTGGATGTGTTTCGCGAAAGAACGACGGACTCCCCGATGTTTTTTGGTCTGAGGGAATAAGTAGTCGAAAGGGTGGCATCGGGGGGCGACCGAGGTGGCCACGCCAACCCTGGGCGCGGGCCCACCTCTGCCGCGCCGGGCCCTGGCGTGGTGGCATGGTGCGTCGCCTCCGACTCCCCTTCTGGCTCCGGGGATCTTCTGGTAAAATAGGATGTTTGCGATTATTTCCATGGATTTTCTCGAAAGTTGACTTTCTGCAAAAAAAAAAGACACAGGGTAATTCTGCTGAAAACAGCGTTAGTCCGTGTTAGTTACATTCAAATCACACAAATTAGAGGTGGAACAATAGCAAAAGTGTTCAGGAAAGTAGATACGTTTTGGACGTATCAACTCCCCCCAAGCTTAGCTTATTGCTTGTCCTCAAGCAATTCAGTTGACAAACTGAACGCGACAAAGAAAACTTTTACGAACACATTTGCCTCATATGATGTATACATACTTGAACTATGATCAAAACTTAGGCAGTTCATGATAGGAGATATGTGAATAACGAAACTTGCTAATTATGCAACCATGAAAAGATTCCAACATACTAAGAGTGAACAACCTGAAATATATCTATGTGCAGGATTGCAATGTTCGTAATAAGATATGGTAAAGTGGTATCTCGCTTGCCTGCATTTGCACAGCAAAACATAAATACCCGGGCACCTCTGAAATTTAAATGAGGACTAGATAAAAAGATATCAAAGATAAAAGCATCAAAGTTATACCACAAATAACCGTATTCTGGGACAAGTACATTTCACTAAGAATGACAGTTGTGCTCTCGAAGAAGTGCTCAAAGGAAGGGTGGTGACTCAACATAAAGATAAAATATTGGCCCTTCGCAGAAGGAAGCAGAGATTATCATGTGCTAGAGCTTTTTATTTATAAAACAGAAGTAAAATTGTTTTGAGAGGTGGTTGTTCCTGTCAACGAATAGTAATAGAGTGCTTATCATCTTCCATGCTAAACAAGTTTTTAGAGCGGTTCCGAGATATTGATATTAGGCATTTATAGCATGCACTTTTATATAGTTTGACACTCTCCCAACCTTTTGCTTTCACAAACCATGGCTAACTGAATCCTCGGGTGCCTGCCAACAATCACATACCATGAAGGAGTGTCTTTTTTCATTACTTTTCAGATGTTATAGTGGTCTAACTAGCTCTTGTGCAAAATAAAAGTAGATAAGCAGATGTAAGCTGCTAGTCTGAGAAACTAAATTCAGCATGGAAGATAATAATCCCAACTACCACGTCCTCATGAGCTAAAAACAGTGTCACAAAATGAGAAGTATTTTGAAGATTTTAAAGGTAGCACATGAAAATTTACTTGGAATGGTGTGAAATACCATGCATAGGAATTTATAGTGGACTCTTTGGAATAACTTGGTTTTAAAGATTTTGGATGCACGAGCAGCATTCCCGCTCAGTACAAGTGAAGGCTAGCAATAGACTGGGAAGCGACAACAAAGAGAGCATAACCGTCATAATCATACTTGCGACAGAATAAAATTAACAGTGGCATAAAAGTGATACTAAAACTCTGAGGCAAAATAAATCATCGAGGCTTTGATTGACTTTTGCTTTGAGTTATAAACATGTGTGAGCGTGTGCCAAGTCGATTCAAGTAAATCATTCAGAGGAGGATACCACAATGCCATACCGCTTTACGAATAAAACAATGCAAGCAAATATCTATATGACAGGTTATCCATAATCAGTAAATTGGAATTGATCCAAAGAGACATGAACTAACAAGCAAACATTAAATAACATAACCACCACCATGACAGACTAAGCATGTCCATATGGATAAGTATATGTACAAAAATGAAAACAAATAGAGTTCATACCAGCCTCTCACCACATCCAAGTTGTCGAACATCGTCATTATTGCCTTTCACTTGCATGACTTGAATGATATGAAATGAAAACCAAGCCCCAAGTGGAGTCACGGAAGACTGTTGAACTCCGCAATAACTATACAAAACACAAGAAGAGCAACAAATATTTTGGGTTTTCGATTTTAAAGCCAAGTAGGAAAGAAACAAATAAACAAAGAAAATCTTTTTGGGTTTTTAATATTGAACCGAAAATTAAAGAAGCAAAATAAGCTACAATTCGAAATAACAGAAGTAAAAGGATAGACAAATAATAGAAATATTTTTGGTCTTTTGAGGTTTTCAGAAAATAAAACAAACACAAGGAAGAACAAATAAAAGAAAGCGAAATATGGATATACAAAGAACTGACATGATATGAATATAGGAAATGAGTGAAATGTCAGCATACGCGTCCCTCCCCCCAAGCTTAGGCTTTTGGCCTAAGTGGGAGTCAATCATCTCCATGGCTGGTAAGAGCTCCATGATGGTAAATCATTCCTAGCATGATCATAGGAATCATCCTGCAAAGAAGGAAAAGTACCACTCGCATAATCATATTGGTGTGAAGAGCTTGCCTGCCCGGGCTGCCCCTCCTCAGGTTCGGCCTGGGTGCCATGCTCCACCATGTATGCATCGAGGTCCTCCTCTAAGAACGACCATCCTTGCCTGACATCAAGGTTAAACAAAAGAGGTGCAGACAAACAAACTATTCGCTCAGAAAATTTAGGTCTACGCCTAGAGACAGTAACAAAAATCAATTCATAGGATAAATTATCAATGGTAGACCAATTGGTAACAAATTGATGACTTATCATGGAGTTGATATCAAGTCTTGCTCTAGGAAGCTCAATATCAACGTAATGAGGTCCCAACTGGTGATTGGCTAACAACCTGGAAGCAATGAGACCACCATAAATACTCCCTTTTTCACGGTTAGTCGAAAGACGAAAAGCAATCAAAGCACCCAAATTATAAGTCTTATCATTCCTCAAGGCAGCAGAAAGAAATGCCAAGTCATACACATATAGTTTGTTAGCATTTTTCCTGGCTAGAACACACTTACTAATGAAATAAGCGAAGTATCGAATAGCAGGGAGCAAGATATGTCGAATCTTACAACCCTCACCTACAAAACATCTACCTTTGGTGATTTCCGAGTAAAGTTCCACTAGATGATTAGGTTGCCCTTCAATCTTCGCATATGACCCCCAGTGTGGTACCTTGATGGCTGTGCAGAAATCATGAAAGGGGAGATCAACAGGAACATTATAAATTTTATAATGAACCATGGGGACTTGCAAAGCCCAATCAAATCTGAAATCTTGCACAACTGACATAGTCAGTTTTGCATACTGATGTGGCTCATCAGAAACATATTGCCCCAACTCTGCATTAGAAGTTAGTGTGATGAAATCATGGAGGATTCCTGCAGCAGACATAAACTCGTGGCATGGATAAATTGCAGGGAAAACGGAGTCTTCACGATTAACCCCCATTACTTCATGCACAACTAAATCTCCAGCATGAATTGGATGTCCATGCACATTCCCATCCATCTTCCTCTTCTGAAATTTTTAACAATTCTCATAAAAAATGATTTTGGAGCAACTAAAAGCAAGAGAACTACTATAGAACTTGTAAGAGGGCTACACATGCATCAAAGTTGATTAATCTAGCATAGAACAAGCATGCAAGCTCACTTAACAAGCAATCTACAGCAGCTAAATACTCAGGATATACTCAACCAATCAAAATTCTACTTGGATAATCGGGGGAGTCACTTACCGGAGAACAAATGATCCAAATCTCAGCAACAAAGATGGCCTGAGCAAGGAGATCGAAAAATTCGAGCAAGAACAGCAAGAACACGAGTTTGAGCAATGGTGGTGAGTTTGGTCGGGAGAGAGAAAGGATGGGGAGGAAACTCACCATGTGGATGGCCAGGTGGGGCCCACGCCAGGGCAGGGCGCGCCCCTGCCTCTGTCGCGCCGAGGGGTGGCGTGGAGGCATGGTGGGTCCCCCTGGTCATCCCCAGGTGCTCCCACGTTCCATTTTAAAACAAAAATTTACAGAATTTTTCCAGAATTTTTTGAAAACTTTATTTTTGAGCAATTCTGGGTACTTAAATAATGAAAAGAAAACATAAGCAATTTCACAAATGATCACAGTAATAAAACGGCAGGTAAAATAAATCAGAGAAAGAAAATGTTGTTCAACAATTTTATGCATTTAAGACACATTTGTTAGCAAGGTTGATCAAGTCTTGCCACCAATTATATTTTATATGGCATAAAAGAATTAAATTCCATCAAATAATCATTTACCTTATATTGAATAGATATTGATCCAACCATAATACTTTGATATCTTTCATAATGATCATATATAGGACAATCAATACCTCCAACTTTGACAGTACCAAAATTTGCAACTGAATTCACACCATATAATTTATCAAGCTTCTTTGGAAAATAAACAGTATGCTCTTTGTTATTGACATTAAAAGTGACCTTCCCTTTATTGCAATCAATAACAGCCCCTGCGGTGTTAAGATAAGGTCTTCCAAGAATAATAGACATATTATCATCTTCAGGCATTTCCAACACAACAAAATCAGTTAAAATTAAACAATTGTTAGCTACTTGAACAGGAAAATCTTCACATATACCAACAGGAACAACAGTAGATTTATCCATTTGCAAAGATATATCAGTTGGTATCAATTTATCCAAATAAAGCCTTTTATAAAGAGAGAAAGGCATCACACTTACTCTGCTCCAAGATCAAAAAGTGCAGTTCTAACATAATTATTTTTTATGGAACAAGGAATAGTTGGTATACCTGGATCTCCAAGCTTCTTTGGAACCTTACCATTGAAAGAATAATTAGCAAGCATAGTAGAAATTTCCTCATTAGGAATCTTCCTTTAGTTAGAGACAATATCTTTCATATATTTCGAATAAGGAGGCAACTTAATAGCATCAGTCAAAGGAATTTGCAAAAACAAAGGTTTCATCCACTCACAAAATTTGTTGTAGTGTTCTTCTTCCTTGGATTTATGTTTCTTATTAGGAAAAGGCATTGGTTTTTGCACCCAAGGTTCTCTTTCCTTACCATGTTTCTTGGCAATAAAATCCTCTTTAGTATAATTCTTATTTTCAGTATCCTCATCAGATTCCTCTTCAATTTCTTCTTTATCAATGGCATTGTTCTTATCATTATCATTAGCATGTTCATTACCACTTTCAGTTTCAGCATCAGACACAGATATACTATTAGGATCATTAACAGGTTCTTTATCCCTAGCAGTTTCAGAGGACTCTACAACATGTTTATGTTTCTTCTTCTTTCTCTTAGAAGAAGTACCAGGTTTTTCAGTTAATTGAGAGTCTTGTTCAATTCTTTTAGGATGTCCTTCAGGATACAAGGGATCCTGAGTAGAAGCACCACCCCTAGTTTCTATACCAAAAGCATGTTTCCCATCATTGTTAGAATTCTTAGCTAGCAGATCTTTTTATACTTTAGTAATTTGCTCCATTTGAGTTTGAACCATATTAAAATGTTTAACAAGGCCTTTAACATCATTAGCAGTTCTTTCCAAAACATTATGCAAATTACTAATAATACGAGAATTTTCTAACAGATGATTTTGCACTCTCATATTAAAATGCTCCTGTTTAACAATAAAATTATCCAACTCATCTAAGCATTGATCAGAAGGCTTACGATAAGGAACATCACCAGAATTAAAATATTGGAGAGAGTGTACCTCAACTGTAGAAGGGTGAGGAATTGGCTTACATAATTCTTCTATTGGAGGTAGATTCTTCACATCTTCAGATTTAATTCCTTAAGAGATTTCTTGGCTTCTCTCATTCCTTCAACATTCAATTCAATAACACCTCTTTTCCTCGGTGTGGGCACTGGAGCAGGTTCAGGTACCGGAGCAGGTTCAGGTATAGTCCAATCTTCATGATTTTGGCTTATCTTAGCCTTTAATTCCTTAGCTTCATCTGGAGTTCGTTTCCTGAAAACACAAGATTCAGACAAGTTTTCTTCTTTAATTGCTTAAAGTTAAAAATTTAATTGCTTAAAGTTTCCATTATAGAATATATCAAGAAGTTCATTTTTAGCTAGTTGGTGTCCCGGTCAAATTTTAATTAAATAGCAAAATCTTGTCCAAGATTCAGACAAGTTTTCTTCCTTTAATTGCTTAAAGTTAAAAATCCTCTGCAAAGCAGCATGCTGAGCACTAGCAGGATAATATTTCTGGAAGAAAACATCAATCAAACCTAGAGGACTTTTAATAGAACCAGGAGATAAATTACTAAACCAAGTTTTAGCATCATCTTTCAATGAGAAAGGAAATATTTTAGTAACGAAGTAGCTGTGTTTTTTAATATCATCAGAAAATAAGCTACTTAAAGTAGAAAGCTTATTCATGTGTTCTACAGCACTTTCATTTTCGACACCTCGAAAAGGTTCTTTCTCTGCAATGGATATAAGAGACAAATCCACAGAAAAATCATAATCTTTATATCTTATATTTATAGGAGACGTAGCAAACTTAGGATCAGGAGACAATTTATAATTAACAGCACGCCTTTGAATAAGATTTCTTATAGCATTAGCATCAGCAGATGATTCAAAATTCATACATTCATCAATAAAATCATCAAGATCTATATAGGCTTCCTCGGATCATCATCATCAATGAATTCCCTCGACCCAGGTGAATCAACAGGTGTAATAAGATTTTCATTAGGCATTTCATCATTTTCAATTTGTCTAGACCTAGCAATCGTAGTATCCATAAAAGCACCTAACTACTTTCATCAAGAACAGTAGAAGCATCATCAAATTCATCAGAAATATTTTCAGATTCAGCAGTAACAGCATGTGAAATACGTGCATGAGGTGGTGTGATAAGTTGACTTATAACAGATGGTGAATCTAGAGCAGCAGCAGTGTTCAGAGTTGTACCTTTCCTTGTAGTGGATGGCAATATAGCCACCTTCTGATCACGAGCCTTCCCCATGATAAATAAATTGCAGCGAATAATATCACCTTCAGATGAGCTTATAAATAAAGCTATGATCCCGGCAACGGCGCCAGAAAATAGTCCTGATGACCCACAAGTATAGGGGATCGCAACAGTCTTCGAGGGAAGTAAAACCCAAATTTATTGATTCGACACAAGGGGAGCCAAAGAATAAATATAAGCCTTAACAGATGAATTGTCAGTTCAGCTGCACCTGAAAGTAAACTTGCTCGACACAATTTATCAGTAGTAACAATGATATAACAGCAGCAGTGTTGAAGTAACAGTAGCAACAGTGTAACGGAGACAGTAGTAGTGATTTCGGTAAACAGCAGGATTAAAATACTGTAGGCATAGGGACGGATGTACGGGCGTTGCATGGATAAGATAGCTCATGTAATAGTCATAACACAGGGCATTTGCAGGTAGATAATAATAAAGCATCCAAGTACTAGTCAAACATAGGCATGTGTTCCGTATTTAGTCGTACGTGCTCGCAGTGAGAAACTTGCACACCATCTTCTGTCCTGCCAGCCCGTTTGCACCGGGGCCTCTAGGGAAACTACTGGCAATTAAGGTACTCCTTTTAATAAAGTACCGTTGCAAAGCATTAACACTCCGTGAACACACGTGATCCTCAAGTCACAGCCATCCCCTCCGGTTATCCCAATTCTTGTCACTTTGGGGCCTCGGGTTCCGGACAACGAAAGGTGTATACAACTTGCAGATATGATCCAAAACATAATTATACTCATGATTCAATAACATGTTCAGATCTGAGATCATGGCACTCGGGCCCTAAGTGTCAAGCACTAAGCACAACAAGTTGCAACAACGATAAATAGCACTAACAATGGATACTAGGCACCATGCCCTAACAATCTGACATCTATTACATGAACAATCTCATCCAATCCCTACCATCCCCTTCAGCCTACAGCGGGAATTACTCACACATCGGTGGGGAATCATGGATGGTTGATGGAGAGGCATTGGTGATGACAATGGCGATGATCTCCTCCGAATCCCCGTCCCGGCAGGGTGCCAGAACGGAACTTCTGATCCCCATATTAGGGTTTTCGGTGGTGGCGGAGCGTGGATGTGTTTCACGAAAGAACGACGGACTCCCCGATGTTTTTAGGTCTGAGGGAATAAGTAGTCGAAAGGGCGGCGTCGGGGAGCGACCGAGGTGGCCACACCAACCCTGGGCACGGGCCCACCTCTGCCGCGCCGGGCCCTGGCGTGGTGGTCTGGTGCGTCGCCTCCGACTCCCCTTCTGGCTCCGTGGGTCTTCTGGTAAAATAGGATGTTTGCGATTATTTCCAGGGATTTTCTCGAAAGTTGACTTTCTGCACCAGGGTAATTCTGCTGAAAACAGCGTTAGTCCGTGTTAGTTACATTCAAATCACACAAATTAGAGGTGGAACAATAGCAAAAGTATTCGGGAAAGTAGATACGTTTTGGAGGTATCAGCCCTCAGTGTAACCTTCCGGGCCCACCTGTGGGCCCCGGCCAATATAAAACATTTGTGTGTCCACGCCGTCCAACCGACATTCTCTCCCTTTTTTTTCTTTTTGGCGAGGGCCTCGGGGAGGCCGCTTGCCGGGGGTTGTCCCCGCTGCACGATGGATCGGCGAACCATGACCTAGCCGCGTTGTGCCTCGCGGGGACCCTTGTTCCTGGGGGCATGCTTGTTACGGCAATGCGATCCCAGGCCTTGCCGACAAGCTCACCGCTAGGGCTCCATTTCCGGATGCAAGTTTGTATGACACGGCGTACTCCGACCTTGCCGACTTGCGTGCCACTAGGGCTTGTACCCCCGAGTTCAATTTGGGTGGCACGGTGAACTCCGACCTTGCCGAACTCTTGCTCTCACCACTAGGGTTCATTTTCCGGATACGAGTCTCGATGGGCACGGCGAACCTTGACCTTGCTGACACACTCGTCCCTAGGGTCGTCTTTCCGGATACAGGTTTTTTGGGGCTCGGTGAACCTTGACGTAGCCGAATGTCCTGCCCTACGCAAGGTAGGGTTTCCGGTTGAGGGGTACTCGGGGGTGTGCCGGATCGTTGCGTCCGGGGCACCCCTTCTTCCCCTTGCCCTCCATTCCGGGGAATGGAGTTAACGCGAGCTTGTATATGACCCGGCGAACCCTGACCTGGTCGATGTCCCAGCCCTACGCTTGGTAGGATCTTCTGGGTGGGGTATTTAGGGGGCGCGCGAGATCACGTGGTCCGAACGCCCCTATCTTTCGCCCGAGTTGACTTAGGAGGGAGGGATGTCGGCTGGAGGCGCCTCCAGCGCGGGTGTCCCTCCTCCCAAGGTGTCTTCCGCTAGGCTAGGCATGGGCCTGCCCTCTCCTTCCTGGGGAGGCGGCGGAGAGGGTAAGGACAATAGCCTTCCTTCGTGCCTCCCCTGCTCGCCGAGGTCTTTCTGTTGATTATTCCTCGGTAGCCCGGCCCGGTGAAAGCCGTGTCGAGGGGGTCTTGTTCAGAGTCGCCACGGGTGAGGAGTTTGATCTTCGCGGGGTGGGGCGCCCCCAGGTGTTGGTGAAGAGAGATTCTGGCCATGCCGATGACCAGTTCATCTGGGCTTCCTTCCACACGAGCCTCCGTGACCGAGACTGTTCTCCAGCTTTGTAGCGAGAGGGTGGCACCTCTGCCGCTCCTTTGGGGTAATACGAGAAGTGGTCGCGGCACCCCCGCGAGCCGTAACTTGTTGGTGAAGGCGAGGGTCATCCCACTGACGCCTGTGGCTCCGTGTTTCTCTCGATGGACGTTGGCTGGCCCGGGTCGACCCCCTTTGGGGTCACGGCCCCCGCGGGTGGCCAGCCCCGGGCCCATCCATGAACTTCTGGTACGTGCCTTCCCATCCCCCGCTCGACTCCGGCCCTCGATGTTGGTCGGCAGTGGGTTCCCGGGGTATGGGTGCTGCTCCTTGGACGCTGGAACGCGTCCCGCCGTCCTTCCCTTCCTTCCTCCACGTGTTGGGCCGCTGGCCCCGGTCGCCTGAGTCTGCTTCCCTCACGGGACGACTCGGGCACTCCCGGACGCGATGCCCCGGTTCTCCGCAAGCGAAGCAGCCCCCGGTCGCGAGACTGGTTTCACGCGCCGCTTGCCGCTTCCCTCGGGAGGCGGCGATGCTGCGCACGGAGTTACAGTCTCGCGCGTCGTGGGAGTGAACCTCGTGGATCGGGCACCACGCCCCCGGCATCACCGTCAGGCTTGCGCCTTCGGGGACGGGGCTCGGCGGGTGCCCTCGTTTCCGCGGGTTCCCCCGCGGTGGGGCTGCCGCCCCCCTCCGACGGCTGCTCCTGCTACGAGTTCCGGGGCCCTTCGTCCTTCTTCCATCTTGGCGCACTTGTCGGCCAGGGCGTACAGCTCCTCCAGGCTCCCGACGTCACGACTACCGAGTTTATCCAGCAGGCGGACGTCGCGCACGTTCCGGCGGTATGCCTGAATGGCAACGGCTTCCGGCACGCTCGGGCAGAAACACAAGGCATGGCGGAATCGGTGTGTAGTGCCGGAGCATCTCCCCTGGTTCTTGGACGATGATGTGAAGGCTTCTGTCGGCGCGAGGGGGGAGCCCTATTCGGACTTGGTCTCGCCGCTATCGAAGCCCGGTGCTTGGCTGGTCCGCTGCAGCCGACGATGCGGAGGGCCCCGATGTCGCGTGTCGGAACGCGGACACCGGGGATGTTAGACACCCCCTGTTTGTTTGGTAGGAGAGCGCGAGGTACTCCGGAATCAGTCCCAGAGCTCAAGCACAAACACACAAGATTTTACCCAGTTTCGGGCCGCGTCGCCACGTAACACCCTGCGTCCTGCTTGTCTGGTTGGATTGCGATGTTGCTGAGTTACAGTGGATGAGCTACCAGCGCTCTCTACACTCGTAAGCTGCTAGGTTCCACTCCGGGAGGTTCCCGAGGTGTCTCCTCTCCAGCCTCCGAGTACCAGTCTAAGACTAAGAGCTGCCGCTAGCAATGGTCACCTCCTTCTACATTTGACCTTGGGCCTCCTTTTATATGCCAAGGGGACACCACAAGTGGTCGCGTTGGGGGCGTGCCACCGAGGCTGGGCACGCATCGCGCCCCGACCGAGGTGGCAGCCGCCGGCCTCCTTCGTGGGACCGTCTTGCCGCGCTGCCCTTCATGTCGGAACGGAGTAGACCGCGTGTGTTGTCTTGTCACCCGTCTGGCCGCTGCGCGGGGCTCAGGGCCTGCTCTGATGGGACCGCGACCTTGGCTTTGTCTGCGCGTCCTAACTCTCCTTCCTTGCGTGCGAAGCAACCCTTCCTAGGGCTAGGGCGCAGAGCGTGCCTACCACGTGTCTGGTCTTTCTTGAGAGTGATGCCCTTCCCGGGTGGGCTCCTTGTCCCTTTCCTGCGGCCGGGGACTTGGCTGCCACCCGCTCTCCGAGGGGCGGGCCCTCCACGCGCCGGGTTCCCGGGAGGCCCCCGTTCCCGGGACACCGACAGTCGCAGCAGGTGACCGAAGGTCTGAAGCTGTGGTTGGCACGTCCGCTCAGGCTGATGTCGCGGCAGATCGGGTTGATGCCGCGGCCGCTCGAGCTGATGTCCTCGCCGCTCGGGCTGACAAGACAATGCTTCAAGCCGAGCAAGGTGTGGATGTCGGCGGCTGTAACATCCCATGTTTGTAATACATTAGATTTGCATTCATAAGCATCATGTATTTTTCACTAAGAAAAATTCGCATTTTAAACATAAGGTGTTATTTGCAAAAGTGTTTTCGTCTTCCTTAATTTTAAGATCCATTCGAATGGGCAATAATTCAAACTAAAAATATGGGGAGCTTCTATATAAAATTAGGAACCCCCTTGAATTTTACTGGTATTTATTAACCTTTTTAAATGCCCTTAAAATTTCCCCAAAGTTTTTGTTTTAAAATTATGCAGGAAACCCTAATTCTAGGGGTCTTTCTGTAATTTCCAAAAACCTCAGGGGCCGTTTTGTAAAATCGTCTTCTTCTTCCTTTGTCCATTGCCAGGAGGGCAAGCAGGTCGTCACCGTCGCCGTGCCACCTCCTGCTTGCTCATCAGCTCTCGAAGATAAGACCAAGGAGAAGCCCATATTCTCCTCTCTCCCCCACACCCGTGGTTCTCTCTCCCTGTTCCTCACCCGCCCATGAACCCTAGCTCCGGCCGCCGCGCATCGCAGCCGTTTCCGTCTGTCCCGGATGAATCAAAGCGCACCAAAAGCTCCGCCCTGACTTCCTCTTCTTCATCGTCGAGTATCGCGTGCTGGGAGCCCCGAAATCGCTCGCGTCAGAGTCATCTTCCCCGTGGCCGGCCACCGGTCGCCGCTCCCGATTCGCCGCCGTCCGACCTCGCCTTGCTTCACCGAGCTTCTCTTCGCGCTCGTGGTGATCTCCTGGTCCTCCTAGACCTCTTCCTTCCCTTTCTCTCGCTCTAATTCGAGCTCACGTTGTAGACCGCCGTCGTCCGCCGCCAAACACCATCGCCGGGCCGTCTCCGGCGACCCAAAAGGAGCGGCGCGACCACCATATGGCCGTGCGCCTCCTCGCACGTCCAACACGTGTCGCCGCGCCTCCTCTCTTGCACGGAATCGTCGATCCCTTGATCAACAAGAACACCCAGCTCCATGATGATGTCATCGTGACGTCATCCGCTTTATTCTTTTCTGAAAATAATTTATGTATTTATTAAAACCCTAACATGTGGGTCCGGTTGTCAGAATTTTAATGTTTTACAGAATTCCAGAATTTGTATTAAACTTTGAAAATTCATAACTAATTCATTTTAAATTAAAAAATATGAATAAAATACCAAACTGTTCAGAAAAATGAGCTCTTCATGTTTGTATCAAATTCATGCATGTTTAAGCAACTTTGAATCATGTTTACGTAGGAGAACTAAATAACCCATTTTATGTAATATGGAGTTTCTCCAAATGGTACATTCAAATGCATTTGGGCTCCAATTAAAAGGATCTCCATGTTTAGGTTTCAAATTCAATACCATTAATCTGTCATTTCATACATTCTTGTATGTGCATTGCATTATGCCATGAATTGAATGTTGTTTTCTTTCTTTCGGTGTTGGTTCTTATCGATAGAACGTGAATCTGAAGTGAAGATCGTCAACACAAAAGACGAATACTTGATCATCAACGATCAAGTCAAGAAATTCCCAAAGATCTATTTTTGTTTATCAATGAAGCAAGGCAAGCATAACCTCTTATCTGCTCATATATGATTTTGAAATATTTTGATTCTTGTATATTGTATACGATTCCAATGTGGTTTTGGTCGATAGATAGAGTTCTCCTATCTAATGCATTGCCTCAATATCCTGATCCACTTCTCCTAGCAAACCTAGGTAGTGCTTGTGTATGTGCATCGCCAAAGCCTTATATTTGCTATGCTTAGCATGCCTTTATTTAGCTCTACTCCATCTGGTTGATGAATCAGAGTTGCAGATGAACTTAGTATGACATGATGACGTGGTGAGATGAGTGATGTGTGTATAACATGTTTAATTAAAAGGGCTTGGATGAGAGGCCACAGTGGGAAGGTGGTGTTTTGTCTCGTTCTTGCCGCCAAGGACAGTTCCCGCCTTCGAACCAAGACTGAGCGTGCAACCATACGTGGGCCTAAGAACCCCTATCGACTAACTAACTTGCGTAATTCTATCCGTGGGTTCTCTAGTTCGGGCTTTCCATTTGATGAAGGAAAATGTTTTGGACGAAAGAAAATATAGGAATGTGCCCACGGTCGAGGGGGTTGGAGCCCAGAGCCTTGACTTTCGCACACACCGATTGCCCATGGATAGCGTTACGCAAGGTAAAGGTTGTAGCCGCTCCCACTCTGCCGGCATTCCATGGAAGAGTGCCAATGATCAGGCAAGGAGCCGGACGGTACATGTGGTAAACATTGTACACCCCTGCAGGGTTAAATCTTTTTGAAAAGCCATGTCCACGGTTATGGACGACTTGGCGACAGACTCAAGGATCATAGACGATGTTAACCTAATCGTAAAACTTGAAAAACTAAGTGTGCGGGTTTGCTTCCTCGAGGGTGAGTCGAGGAAGTCGCCTTGGTGATTATGTTCAGCTGATGATGATTTGTTGGATAAGAAAGATGAAGCTAGTGTTGTTGCTCTCTTATCCCCTTTCAAAAGATCTGTTATACGAGTTTCTCTTCCTCCCTCGATTTGGAAACAAAGATTGCTTTACGCAAAAGAACCCTCATAAATACTCTCTGAACAAACAGATATATAATAGGTTGACTAAGTCTTGTTGAGTACATCTCGTACTCATCCTTGCTATATTTTGGTTCAGGTGAAGTTACTCACTTCGACGGTGATTTCTACATTGACATCAATGAGTAGTTTGGGGTTCCCAGGTGGCAGCTTGGGACGTCTCGGAACAGCTGGCGCCGGGAATGTTTATCTGTAGGCCTCTTAGCCCATAGTTTGGATCTTGTTGTTTAGAACAACATAATTTGCTTTCGCTTGATTTACTGTTGGTCTGTGACCTCTGGTTGTAATATTTGCTATCTTTCTCTATTATAAGAGTTGAACTGTAAAGCGTTGAGTTGTAGAGTCTGTGATGTGCCAGATGTTCCGCAGTCTTGATCTCTTTATTATACATTGATAGTTGTGCCTGTGTTATGGCATTAATCGAGGTGTTGTGTTGCCGATGATCCATTCTGAGCAACGCCTGCCAAAGGTTTTTGCCTGGGAGTGGTAACCCAGTAACATTCGGTTGTATCGCATGACCAGTGACACACAACATCTCTGTATAGTTCCGGGGTCGGGGCCCTACAGCGGCGCTGCTCTGGACGACAACCAGCTGGTGTGAATAGTACTAGCTACATGAACTACGACGAGTTGCCGCCAAGGATCTTTTTCGATTATGTTTAGTTTCGTTATCTGAAATGTTAAATTCTGGCTGCTCGGGCTGAACATGAGCTTGTTCTAACTAGTAACCGAATTTGTTATTTGAATATGTACCATGTTGTTTGAATATGCAGTAATATGCATTTTTGAATTTGTATGCACATGTGGTGATTCATGTTTATTTTAACTAATTAATGAGCAGGATACATATGGCATGCCAAGTATGCAAAAATGATTGCGCAGGCATGAACTACACTGGATCCTTCTGTGTTTATCTGCAAGAGTGCCACCGGAAGTCAGTGGTAAGAAAGAAAGTCTTGTTCCACATCAAATATTTGTACTGTCTTTGTGTTCATATCAGAATATACCTAATTTATGTTTTGCTTTTGCTGCTGCACAGATTGTACCATACTATGCCAGGCAAGACTTCGAGTTAGTACGCAAAAGTTTGGTTTTTCGTTCTCTTCGGGGCACATACAAAAATCATGTGAAAAAAACATAGCAAGACTCGCTTGTACGGCAAAGGATGGGAACAGTTCATCAAGCTGAACAATCTCAGGGTAGGAGACATGCTAGTTATTAGCATGACCGGATGTAGCGCCCCGACCCGACTGCTATACAGTGATACTGTGTCCCCGGTTATCCGATACCACCAGACACACTATCAAAGCATAATAGAGAGATCAAGACTTGTGGAACAACTGGCACATCACAGACTCTACGACACAAAATCATATAGTTCAACTCTTATAATAGAGAAAGATAGCAAATGACAACCAGAGGTCACAGACCCAACATTACAACAAGCGGAAGCAAATTAAGTTGTTCTAAACAACAAGATCCAAATATGGCCTAAGAGGCCTACAGATAAACATCCAGCGCCAGCTGTTCCGGGATGTCCCAAGCTGCCACCTGGGAACCCCAGACTACTCGTCGACGTCCACAAAGAACCCACCTTCGAGGTCGGTGAAGTCCTCCTCTGAAACAAAACAAACGACGTTGAGTTCGACGAACTCGCAAGATTATATATAGAGCTTTAGCTCGATGAGGCTTTCAAAGTTATATGGCTGTTTTGCATAAAGCTGATTTTATTTATGAAAAACATAACTCAAAGGCATCGACTATTCAGAGTATTTTCAAAAGGGGTAAGAAGTGACCATTTTCTCTTGATCACCTTTCTCACATCAACCACCATCAACCACTGTACCTGTTCATCAAAGGCACCTCCCGAATCACCCTCGAGGAAGCTCACCTTTCAATCTTGAGTGGTACCTCTAGTACCCAGTTTTTAATCATTCCGTTAAAGTTATTCTATGATCTTACCTTCACTTCCCAAGTTCGTCCATAACCGCGGACACAGCTTTTCGAAAAGATTTAACCCTGCAGGGGTGTACAAATGTTTGCCACGCGTACCGTCCGGCCCATTACCTAGCTTTTAGCTCTCTTCCTTGGAGAGCCGGCTGGGTGGGAGCGGTGTCGACTTCTCCCCCGTTAAGGACTTTCCAGGATCATCAGTGGCGGCAGGACAGCCAGTGCCTTCAACACCCGCCCCACGGCCACTCATTTTCCTAACACACCATCCTCATCTCAGTTCATCCCACCATCATCACGCACGCGCAAATGGAAGCCCGAACTAGAGGACCCTGGCTAGCCCCGCCCGAGTTATTTAGTCTATGAGGGTTCCTGCACTGCGAATGCATAGGCCTCACGCATGGTTGCACGCTCAGTCTTGGTTCAAGAGGTATAGAACTCGCACCTAGGCGGCGAGAACGAGACAAAGCACCACAACCACAGTGGCCTCTCATCCCCACCTTTAAGCATTTTATTATCCGTCACCACAATTTCCTCCACCATCAATCTCATCTCATCACCTGTCTCCAACATGAACCATCCATCGTATAGCTATGCAATTAACTAAGCATGGCTAAGCATCAACATAGCATAGTAAGTATCTCAGGCCAACAATACAAACCTATGGATAATAGGAGGGGGAACAGGTATTGGCATCGGAAACTTAATGCAACTATAGGATACTCTAATCCAATAAAATTGACATTTGGAACCGCATGCAATATTATAGTGGAGAAAATAATTGCGGAAATATAGGATAAGACATGCTCAGAGGGGGATTACGCTTGCCTTGCTCAACGTGCTGGTAGTACGGATCTTCGGGGTATTGTGGAGTAACCCCGGCTGCTTGATCTATCGAAGCATAGCAACGGAAGAGCAATCAATCACCACACATGATTTACCAAATGCAATGCGCAAACACATGATGACATGACAATTTAAATCCCCGGAGGAGGATGATTCAACTATTCAAATTAAACGGAGTTCGGGTGCTTAGAGGGGCGCATCCCGGATATACCGTGGATTTAGGTCATGGATCATCTTACTTGTTGATTACAGTAGTCGAAACCCTAGGATATAACTTGTAGATGCTATGACATGATCATGTGGGAGATGCAGGGCGATTTAATAAACATGATAACCAATTAAACGGTTGGTTCACGAATTTCCGGACATTCGGGTATCTTACACGCATTTCTCGGATGCACCGTTAAAACGTTATTACATTTATTAACCCTCTTTTAAGTATGCCTTGGTTGAATTTAGTTCCCACACAGTACCATGTTTAACCAAATTAAAAAGAACATAAAGAAACAGTACATTTTCTTTTGTGCTGGGCAAAATCGGAATATCCGGTTTATCTACACTCGGAATATCCGATCGAGGAAGCAGAACAAAGAATCGGCTAAGGACTAAGAACTTCCTCGTACTGATGTTCTTCGGAACATCCGAATTCAGCTCACTCGGAAAATCTGATCATCGTGGGAGACGGAAATGCGGCTAAGGACCTAACTCAACCTTCGCACTGGAACTGATCGGAAAATCCGATTGCTATCGAACCGGAATATCCGACGCAGCGGCAACGAGCGGCGCCGGCGTCCACGGTGGTACCACGGCGTGGCTACGGTTCACGCGCGGGAGGAATGAGGGCATGGGGAGGGGCAGCATCTCACCCTGAGCTCGCTGGCGAAGACGGCGAGGTCGGAGATGGGAGGAAACGGCGGCAATCGACCGCGGCGGCGCTCGAAGTGCAGCGGCGAGGTAGTGGACGGTGACGGCGATTTCGGTCTTCCCCGGCCGATTCCTTTGGCGGAGAGGTAGAGGAGGCCGAGGCCGAGCTTCCTACGGCCTTGGTTTCGCTCTGGAGCTACTCAGTCGTCGGCGATGTGGCGGCGACGGCGCGCTCGCGTGCGGCTCCGTGGAGAGAGAGTTGGGGAACGAGAGGAGAGGAACTCGGGGAGGGAGCAGGTGAGCAGGTGGGGCTCGTGGGGGTGCTCTCCTCGTCGAGGAAGGCAGGGCAGAGGGGGCCCTGCGCGGCGTGCAGCGTGGGCGCGTCCACGGCGACGGCATGGCGCCAGTGCCCCAGGAGAGAGATGACCTTTTTACCGATAACCCCCTGGGAAACTTTGTTCATCACAGTTAGGTCCTTTTCCCTTTTTAAAAGAAAATCAGTAGCACCTTTCTAGATTTAATTGAGGCACTAAACAATTTTAGAAAATTATGGCAAAATTTGGGGAGGCTCCCTTAGTCTGTAGAAGCTCCACAAATTTTGGTTTCCCAAAATAAAAAGTTTTGTACCACTTTTGTTCATAGGTTTCCTTTAGGGCAATTTTCTCAATTCTCCAAATTATAAGCTTTTAGGAATTTTGGAGCAAGTGCAAAATATCATTTTGGAACTCTTGAAACTTCCTTGACAAATATAAGAGGACAAGGTATTTGTGTTTTGCAAGTTTGAGTGCTTTCACGGTTTTGAAATTTGTGGAAGCAAATTTGGCATTTTGTTTTTAAATGTTGCCGAACCTCCACAATTCCCTAGCACAATTCCCTAGCAACAACATGATGCATGGATGCCATGATGCAATGTACACAAAAGTGGAAAATTTACACAGGTTTTCGGGTTCTCAAACTTCGGGCTGTTACAATTCTACCCCCCTTACAGGAATCTCGTCCCGAGATTCTTAGAGTAGGAAAGAGGGAAAGGTTACGATGGTCTTCAATGATCTTCTCGGTGTAGATTGATTCGGCGCATCCTGAGGATCTTCATCGGCCTCACTTTGAGGTCCTCATCAACGTACACCATAGGACAGAAGGAAACCTTTCCAGGAGGATGGATTTTGGTGAATCTACCACGACCAAGTACCTCCTGGTAGAATCTTAGGATGAGACTTCAAGCATCCCTTGGATTGACAGTTAGGAAACACAAGCGTTTGATGGGAGATTGATAAGAGTTTCCAGTTGGTAGACAACTGTTTCCCACAGATTCAGATCTTGAATTTCTGAGGGAGAGTGTTGAAACAAGATTCCAACAGTTGAAGAGGTAACTTGTACTAGTCGGCTTGAGTAGAACCTTACTCACGGAGGAGCATTTCAACCCACGGGAGAAAGATCATGAAGAGGGACCGAGAGAACTTTAGAAACTCCGGGAACGTTAGAATCAGGAACACTTCTTGATTTTTCTAGACATCGGGAACAAGCTTCTTGACGATCACCCACCATCATTTCCTGATTGAGATTTAGATCTGGTCAGGTGTAGAGATACTTCAGACTCCACAGGTATGAATAGGGAATCTTTACAAAGCATACCAATGGATTACAATTGCTAGGACCCCAAGAGTTGGACTACAAGGTCAAACTCCAAAGGAGGGACTAGATTGGGGAACTCGCGGATTAGCAACTTGTCAGAGGGTATCAGCACTTACTTGAATTACTTGCGACAATACACCATTGAGTCTCTGCTGGGGAAACACCAACGAAGACAAAAGAAGTTCTCAGACTTCCTCTCTTTCTGGAACAATTCAATCAGTGGCTTGGATGCATAGATGAAATTCTCAAGGGATGGAGGTAACAACATACCATTCCGAGAATATCCTACACATGCACGATCGAGTTGGGATGATTTCGGGGAACCAGACAATTCACTCAGATCCACGGCGACATCTTTCAGCAATTGCACGTGAACCAGGGAAAGTCACTTCTAACTCCAGAACACATACCTTGTGAAGACACAAAGTTAGTTCCAACAATTTTCCAATGCTAACGCCCAATATCCAATATAAATCTCCTCAATCATGGAGAAGATAAGAAGGTAGTTGATGGGCTCAACCACAAACTTATCCAGATACTCCAAGACGGTAGACTCATATTTCACCAGAACGAGGCATTAGTATTGGTCAGACTAACACATTCAGGTAGGTAGGTCTGAGTTTGATTTGACGATAGCCCAATTCAAATCAAAGATTTGTAGGATAGCATATCCACAAAGGAGATACCACCTCACTTCAACACGGACAGACTAGACATCCCTTTAGGAAGGAACTATTTCGGATAGAGCTCTCGTCTTTCAACTCTTCAAGTTGTTTACGCTCAACCGAATAATTCAGGACATCCAGCACGATTTTCTTGGAGAAGGGAGTTGTTCAGAGAACCAGCTTACTCATAAGCTCAACACCACGGTCAGGTGAAAACCTGGCGATACTTCTGGAAGACCTACAAAATATCACGATCCACATATAGGATATCACAACATACCGGTGGATCTTGAGTTCAAGAGAGGATCATGCCTTTCAAGGCACAACGAGGTGGTCTTGGGAGCTTCGGCACGAACCTAGCTCTTTGACCGAGGGAGTGCATCAGAGCCAACTGACTTGGTAGCACTGTCAAACTCAGCTTATTGATCGGCTAACCAATCATGCTAAGGAGGACAATAAATGTCCTTGGATTTTTGCGCAGTAAGAACTGCTGACGATGTCCGATAGTTACATTATTGCTCACGTCTCATCATCCTCGAGTAACAAGTTACTTGGAAGACGGAGAGCAACAAGTGTATAAGCATCACTTCATCAAGAGGATTAGGATACTCAACACTATACCCTGCTATCAAGGAGTGTGACACTCTAAGGTGGAGCAGAACGGAAGCTAGACACGGCCTTTATTCTGCAGATTACAATACTTTGACCTGGTCCGAGTAGTGGACAAGGTACTAGAGTGGTTTCTTCTATCGAGACGAAGTGGAAAGTCTTGACGGATCGAGAGAGTGACTTGCATCGGAACATACCAACGCACGATAAAACTTTACTGTCAACAGACAGACAAAGGTCGGAAAGCAGATTAGGGTAAGAAACATACTCAGGAGAAATCCTAAGATGTTGAAGATGCACCGGTTATTACTCAATTGTGATAACCATGCCCAAAAGGAGAGATGCAGCAGAGTCATGAACATAGTAGGGAGACTCGCATATCTTGGTCGTAACCCTGATGGTTCCAAGACAGAACCTAGAGCAATCCTAGGGGAGAGCTGAAGTTACATAGCCAGCTGAGGTGTGGGAAATTAAGGTTCAACCATTTACCACACAGACCACATAAAGGACTTGGGTTAAAGGTCAGCTTCATGTGCCGAGAATCATAAATAGCATAACGATCGCATGGGTAACAACCCACACAATTCATCATGCCAGAATCACAGCACAATCCGGGACCTTCGGTTCAAGACCTTGGGTTAAAACCCATCAGAGGAGCAAATGATTAGACTTGGTAGAACATCTGAGTTGATTTGGGATTGCAACGCAGCGGGAGCAACGTGACACATAACACTAAAGGTTGAACCCAACCCCGTTTCTAATCATTTTAAAGTAACAGACGAGGAGTAAAACCTTTAAGTCAAATCGAGGTAAGATTGCTCCGAGATTAGAGGGTAACCAGATAAGGAGTAAAAAGAATCCTAAGATGGTTTTCACAACTCATTTTTAGGTTGAAAATATTTTCACAAACGCTAGACTCAACATCGACCAGTAGAAGGGTTTCCTACAGGCAGTACTGCTCTGATACCAACTTGTAGCGCCCAGACCCGACTGCTATACAGTGATACTGTGTCCCGGTTATCCGATACCACCAGACACACTATCAAAGCATAATAGAAAGATCAAGACTTGTGGAACAACTGGCACATCACAGACTCTACGACACAAAATCATATAGTTCAACTCTTATAATAGAGAAAGATAGCAAATGACAACCAGAGGTCACAGACCCAACATTACAACAAACGGAAGCAAATTAAGTTGTTCTAAACAACAAGATCCAAATATGGCCTAAGAGGCCTACAGATAAACATCCAGCGCCAGCTGTTCCGGGATGTCCCAAGCTGCCACCTGGGAACCCCAGACTACTCGTCGACGTCCACAAAGAACCCACCTTCGAGGTCGGTGAAGTCCTCCTCTGAAACAAAACAAACGACGTTGAGTTCGACGAACTCGCAAGATTATATATAGAGCTTTAGCTCGATGAGGCTTTCAAAGTTATATGGCTGTTTTGCATAAAGCTGATTTTATTTATGAAAAACATAACTCAAAGGCATCGACTATTCAGAGTATTTTCAAAAGGGGTAAGAAGTGACCATTTTCTCTTGATCACCTTTCTCACATCAACCACCATCAACCACTGTACCTGTTCATCAAAGGCACCTCCCCGAATCACCCTCGAGGAAGCTCACCTTTCAATCTTGAGTGGTACCTCTAGTACCCAGTTTTTAATCATTCCGTTAAAGTTATTCTATGATCTTACCTTCACTTCCCAAGTTCGTCCATAACCGCGGACACGGCTTTTCGAAAATATTTAACCCTGCAGGGGTGTACAAATGTTTTCCACGCGTACCGTCCGTCCCATTACCTAGCTTTTAGCTCTCTTCCTTGGAGAGCCGGCTGGGTGGGAGCGGTGTCGACTTCTCCCCCGTTAAGGACTTTCCAGGATCATCAGTGGCGGCAGGACAGCCAGTGCCTTCAACACCCGCCCCACGGCCACTCATTTTCCTAACACCACCATCCTCATCTCAGTTCATCCCAGCATCATCACGCACGCGCAAATGGAAGCCCAAACTAGAGGACCCTGACTAGCCCCGCCCGAGTTATTTAGTCTATGAGGGTTCCTGCACTGCGAATGCATAGGCCTCACGCATAGTTGCACGCTCAGTCTTGGTTCAAGAGGTATAGAACTCGCACCTAGGCGGCGAGAACGAGACAAAGCACCACAACCACAGTGGCCTCTCATCCCCACCTTTAAGCATTTTATTATCCGTCACCACAATTTCCTCCACCATCAATCTCATCTCATCACCTGTCTCCAACATGAACCATCCATCGTATAGCTATGCAATTAACTAAGCATGGCTAAGCATCAACATAGCATAGTAAGTATCTCAGGCCAACAATACAAACCTCTGGATAATAGGAGGGGGAACAGGTATTGGCATCGAAACTTAATGCAACTATAGGATACTCTAATCCAATAAAATTGATATTTGGTACCGCATGCAATATTATAGTGGAGAAAATAATTGCGGAAATATAGGATAAGACATGCTCAGAGGGGGGATTACGCTTGCCTTGCTCAACGTGCTGGTAGTACGGATCTTCGGGGTATTGTGGTGTAACCCCGGCTGCTTGATCTATCGAAGCATAGCAACGGAAGAGCAATCAATCACCACACATGATTTACCAAATGCAATGCGCAAACACATGATGACATGACAATTTAAATCCCCGGGAGGAGGATGATTCGACTATTCAAATTAAACGGAGTTCGGGTGCTTAGAGGGGCGCATCCCGGATATACCGTGGATTTAGGTCATGGATCATCTTACTTGTTGATTACAGTAGTCGAAACCCTAGGATATAACTTGTAGATGCTATGACATGATCATGTGGGAGATGCAGGGTTTTGGCGATTTAATAAACATGATAACCAATTAAACGGTTGGTTCACGCATTTTCGGACATTCGGGTATCTTACACGCATTTCTCGGATGCACCGTTAAAACGTTATTACATTTATTAACCCTCTTTTAAGTATGCCTTGGTTGAATTTAGTTCCCACACAGTACCATGTTTAACCAAATTAAAAAGCACATAAAGAAACAGTACATTTTCTTTTGTGCTGGGCAAAATCGGAATATGGAGGAGCAGATCTCGGGAGAGGATTGAGAAAAGGGACGGGAATGCGGTGGATTGGGCTAGGGTTGCTTTTATATGACCGCCTTTTGGGCCCACTTAATTTGCACACGGAGCTACAAATTTCACCGTTACCCATATAACGCATACAGTTAAATTTATTTCTCCGTTTCCGATGTGTCGCGGATTTCGCGAGGATAGGCCTCGCGGGCGACTTTTTTCGTACGGATTGCTCGATTCTCCGTCGCCTAACTCCTGCCGTTTCCATAGAGGGGTATCCAATGTATCGTTCTGTACTAGTGGAGGAACATGTACTTCTGATTAGGGTGCTCATGCACATAGGAAACATAGTATCTTCCGATTAATTCATGGCTGGCCCCACTTGCATGCATGAACATGAGAGCAAATCCATCCTGATCGTTGTAGCTGATGAACGAATCCTTCAAAGTGCCGCTGTATTTATACGTCAACGCAACATCAGTTAATTCATGGTTTCTAGTAGAATTTGACACAGGTGATAGCGCCATATCATCCTCCCATTCTTCAAATGAAACCGTCCTCGGTTTGAGTCAGTTTCCGGCGCAACATCTTCCATTGATTGAACGGGCGCATGATTTTTTTCAGCAACTTTGACGATATTTGTCGGCTCCCTTTCTTGCTCCTTCATCCTTTGCAGCCGATCCTTCCTCCAAGCAATAAACAGCTTCTTCTCCATAGCCTTGAGAACGTACATCTTGTCTCGCGTGACGGTATATGTGTTAGCAAGAAAGTTGTACATAACTTTGTTCTCCTTGTACCATGGCTCTCCCAACAGCAGATAACATGAACCCATGGGCACCGGTATCACATCGCACAAAATCTCGCAAGAAAATTTTCCGATGAAAAACTGTACCATAGTTTGATGCGTGATGTCGAGCTTGTCGTGGCACAGTAGGGTCGTGGATGTGGTGTCGTCGAAAGCTCCAGTTTCTCCACCATGTCGACGCCGACCGCGCTGATCGCACTGTCGTGGTCTATCGTCGTGGCGTAAGCTCTCTCTCCCACCTTACAGTAGGTATGAAAAAGCTCAGCCCCGTAACCTTGCTCCTCCAGCAAGAAATCACTGGAAAACCTCCAATAGCTCTTCATTGAATATGAGTTGCCGATTATCTCCTCCATAACAAGAAAACAGAAGAAATAGTACTAACTTGATTCCTCGTGCAATCCAATTGATGCCAAGCAAACCACGTGATCCAAAATGGGTCCGTCCCAGTACGTACTCCAGCGGAAACAACAGTAGACGAGGTACCAAAGCGACGCGGAAAAGAAAAATTCCGATCGATCCAAATCTTCTCGTCCGTCTCCTCAGGCGATGTAAACTGGGCAAAAATAACGTACATCATATACCTCAGCAGACCGATGTCGAATTTCAGCAATCTTCATGAAACAGCAGATCGGTGGCAGAGAAAAATAAATCCGTCAAAGCACCCAACTTCTCTAGATCAAAAACACAAATCAAACACCGGTGTCTTGGCAGATCGCCTCCTGCAGCAACTCCCCTCAGTATAACAGCAAAATAAATCTCACCAGTAAAATCGCCGTGAGAAACCTGACGGCTCTGATACCAAGATGATAAGAATCAATCGTGATTCAAAGGGTTTTAGGCCCAATCTTTCACGGCGATCAGTAGCAACAGCGATAAGTAACGTGGCTTACGATCTGGGTGATGCAAACTCACGTGAACAACAAGCAAACCCTTCTCGGCGAGAGGAATTACTTGGACGGTTCTAGACAAATCACGCAGCAATTAGAAGCACAACACCTCCAATCCAACGCAATGAAACAACCTTGATCGGTCTCGACGGATACACACAGGGATTTCCACCCCACGGCACGGAGGCCAAAACACACACGTGTTTTTAACTCATAAAATTCAACCTAAGTATTTCCACGGACGTTCTATGGCTTTATAGCAGTAGCCGATTCCTAGACTTGCGTAGGAAATAAATCTGTTACAAACCGACTAGAGAAATAAAAGGTAACCTAGTTTAATTAACGTGGATACTATTTGCCTGGTGGACCCCACCCGATTGCCTTCAACGAGAGCTGGTCACGTACACCTCTTCCATCACGTACATGTTTCTTTATTGGCAGGAATAGAAACAAATATCTGACTTTTACTCTGTTGGGAAAATCAAATGAATCAGATTCTGCCGTATCTCTGTTGTACCAGAAAAGATATCAGATTTTATCTCGACTGGCTGCACCGTGTATCTTTTTTTGCGAAACTCAGTACAACGCAGACGCTCACAAACACATGCACACACTCACCCCTATGAACGAACGCACGCACACCCTACCCCTATGAGCACCTCCGAAAGACTGAGCCGGCGGTCGGGTCTTGAGATTGACGAAGTCACCACAGGCGCCTCGCTGTCGACGGGAATATCGTCTTCCACTGAAGAATAATCCGCCTAAATGAGAAACATCAATGTCAAATCTAGGATTTGAACTCTGGTGGGCTGGGGGTACAACCACCCTCCTAACCATCTTGCCACAGGCAAGTTCTCGCTGCACCGTGTATCCATTATTGAGGAACATGTACTTCTGATTAGGGTGCTCATGCACGTAAGAAACATAGTATCTTCCGATTAATTCATGGCTGGCCCCACTTGCATGCATGAACATGAGAGCAAATCCATCCTGATCGTTTTAGCTGATGAACGAATCCTTCAAAGTGCCACTGTATGTATACGTCAACGCAACATCAGTTAATTCCTGGTTTCTAGTAGAATTTGACACAGGTGATAGCGCCATATCATAATGCAATTACAGTAATGACTGCACACAGTAAAGTTTTGTTAAACGTGGGTGATTGGATGACATACGCAGACGTTTCAATTAGTACAACCGTGTGCGATGCAAAATAACGCACACATAACACGCACTCCTAAACAAAAATAGTCGTGTGTGATGCTACATAACGCACATGATTCAGTAAGACCAAAACGTCTTCGATGTTGTCCATATCGCACACGACACTTTTACTCTGCCCGTTTGCGAAATTTGCCCTAACGCACACGGTTTATTTGCTCGTCTACGCTGTATGACCACATCGCCCACCCATGGATAGTGACGGGCCCTAGAATCGTGTGCGATGGGCAAAGTCGACTGTGTGCGTTTGTCTGATCTGTACTAGTGTAAGTCACATGGTCGACCATATCTTTTTGACTCATTTTTCACGTTGATAATCAAAGTCTGGCCATACCATAGTAGGCACCAAATAAAGAAGCTCGGCCAACACCGATTCCGATCACTTAAATGTCACAAAATTTGGTCATACCACAAAACGTCATCGAAAATGCGTAAAAACCATTAGTTCGCCCTTTTCTCTCCTATTTTCCATGTTGCACTTGATTTTCTCGGCAAAGTAATGCTTCTGATTTGGGCTTATGTTTTTTGTGTCGGTGGACGCCAAAATAGGTTGACCACCTTTTCGTTCTCTTCGTGCTTCTTTGCAAATCGGTGTGACCTTCATGTACTCAGCAAGAGAATCTTGGAGGGAGGAAGATGATGTCGCCTTCTTTGCCACCCTTGCTTTAGTTGTCCCAATTGCCCGGTCCGAGCCAGTCTCTGGCAACATGTCATCTTCTACGTCGATGCACCCGCGTCCTCCGCTTGCTTCACAGAGAGTCAAAGGTTTTTCCAACTTTTATAATTTTGAATGTTGGACCAACAATGCATCAAACTGAAGGCCTTCCTCTCGTACAACCCGGCGTACATTGCTAGAGCATCCCACAACTAGATTAAAGGGCACATGTAAAATATATAGCAATCTGAGAGGTTGTCATATGGATCGGTTCTAACCTGTTAAACTAGGATAGAGCATGAATATTAAAAAAACAGAAAAAGTAAGTAGATCCGGCCTTGCTAACTGTGCTAATGAAACTAGATCAGTCATATAAAAGCCACAAGCATGTGCATGTGAAAGAATACCTTTCCTAAAGGGACGAGAACGAGCCGATGCACAACACGTGCGGTCTTCGACCCCAAAGTACGACAATGACGTAGCCACAGGGGAGGTCAAGGCCGAGCCCAGCTCGCCGGAGGTATCCAAGGCACCTTCGTCCATGGATCTGCACGTGAGAAAAACATAAGTTACAGAAAAGCGGGAGAGATCGATCTAAATTTCTACTCTCGATCAGGTGAGCAGGCATGTTCCAAAATGGAGAGGCGGCTGTCGAGTGAAGTGAGACCGGACGGGTTTTGCTGATCCCAATTTATACAGAGACAAAGTACGGTTGAGAATAAATGGGCCCAAAATGGGCCCGTATTCGTACACGGTTCATGGGTGCCAAATCGTGTGCATTGCCCATTATTCGCACACGGTTTTATTCTTTCAATCGTCTGCATACATAATCCGAGAGTGCTACATATATCCCTACTTACTGCATCTCAATACACCTGGAAGTGTTATTACAACATATATTAGGATAACTAAAGCAGCTAAAGCATAAAGGAGATGACTTTCCTTGTCACGAACATATTTTCTTATTTTCTTCAACTTCAACTTGGCATGTTCATCTTTTCTCTTGTTATCGTGCACAAGATCTGCGAGTTGCAGCTCCATCTCTATCTTCTCGTCTTCAAGCCTCTTCGATTTTTCTTCTACTTTCTCCTTCTCCTCGATAGCGGTGTGCAAATCCCGTAACAGGGCGCTCATTTTTCCTTCCATGGACTGCTTAAAATCGGCATGCATTTTGCGGTCGCAACATCGGGGAACCTTCAAATAGAACGAACTGGAAGAAAATAAAAATTACCCCGAGCATCAAGCAAATAGCAAGTTAGAAGCTATGCCCAAATGTACCTCGTCCGAGTCCGTGCCGCTGGTGATCTCCTTGATCCTGTAAACCATGGCGACGGCAGTTTCTGTGCGCTGCGAGAGGGGTGGGACGGACGACGGAGGATGGTGGGCGGCAACGGCTAGAACTGGGTGAGGCAAATATCGCACACACTCCACCAAAACAAACCGTGTGTGAAGGTCGCAACATATCGCACACGGTTCTACGAGAGCAAATTGTGTGTGGTAATTCACAATTGCACACGATTTATGAAACTTCACCGTGGGCAATACTACCGACACAATTCATTCATTTTTTTGGGGTACTACTAGAGATTACATTAATATTTGGAGGGCTCCATTAAAATATTAGAAACCTTACATACGTACACAAATGTATCTCATACTCCAACTAAATATACTAGAGGTTCTCCTCATCAGTGTCTTCGTCATCGGCGAAATAATCCACTTCATCGTCAGCATTGTTGACAGGTGGCTAGCAAGACCCAGAGGCCTCCGAAGCGGTGGTGGTGCACCAGAAATATTTAGCTCCACCTTAAGGCGCCGCTACCTGCGCAGACGGTCTTGGCGCAGAATCTCGAATGAGGCATCCACCACGCGATGCGTTCCGTATTCTTCTGCGCGCCACAACGCGATGGACTCCTGCACCAAAATGTGCTCCTCCAACTCCTGCCTCTGATCGAACTCCTCAAAATGACTCAGATCAACCAACTACGACGATGACCCCGAACCAGTGTCGTCGTCGACAGGCGTCTCCGTGCGAGGGATGGACGGTGACAAGCCAGGGGGAGGGAACGTCGGGCGACGAGGAATAGGAGGAGGGAAGGGTAGCAGAGGTGGAGGCACGACGCGCACGAAAGCACTGCTTCCTTGCTCGAATAGTGGATCGCATCTCATCGGGGACTTTGGACTTGTAGCGAGCCACTGCCGTTGCCGGCGGCACTTCTATTAGCTTGCTAGATTTATACATGAGTGCGGAGGCGGCGAGGAGGCAGGAATGCGGCGAAACGGCGGGAAATGGAAGCGGGAAAGAAAGTAACACCAATAATAGGATCGTACTTTCATTTTACGAACGTATTGAAACACTTGTCTGTTGGAGATATGCCCTAGAGACAATAATATTTAGTATTATTTATCTCCAAGTTGCTTATTAAATGTTTATATCTTTATGCTACAACTGCATTGGCAATTGAATAGTGAGTCTTCAAAGGAAAACCTACAATACACGTGTAGAGATATGAACAAAGCAAAAGAGTTCCTGGTCTTGTCTCTAAGACTAGCCTATCTTGTTATCTGATGATCATGTTTTCCTGATCATGGGCTTTGTATAAGTCACACAACTATAGGAGTTTATTATCAGAATGATAATAGTACTAAAACGACCCATTAATTGTACGATCTTGCTAACAGACAAATCGTCAAAGATGAAGTTAGCAATTGATCATATAGAGTTTTCGTTAGTTGTATTCCTATACCATGAGAATATATAGTGACCGCGTATTTGAAACTCACACTTTGATCGTCATCAACCATACGACATTAGTTTGGGGATCATAACGGTGGCTTTTGGGTGTGAACTAGAATACGTAATGGAAAGGAGATCGTTCAAGAATGCTACTTACTCCTCCAGGCGATAGAGAGATACATCCTCTAGGCCATCTCAGTATTATCGATGTCACCCCAATCGTCTGGCCAGACACAGTGTGATTTATCACAGGACATCGAGAATACGGAATGAGAAAAGATAATGATATCGGAACAAGTTTAGTATGTGTTATGATCAAATGGTTTTGATCACACTAGAGCACATTGTCTCACCTCGTGATATCATTGGTATTCTGTACATATGGGAATTAGCGAAATGAGAAACATCAGAGATTATGTCGTTCACTCGTGAATACATAGAAGTCAGTACGGCTGTCTAGGTCCCAATGCTGGTTATTGTCTGGTAAGCACCCGGACATGTCTATGTGTTACCGAACCTTCCGGGTCACACACTTAAGCTGTGAGTCAATCTTTTATTGAGAGAATAAAGTTGTAGTTTAGTGGTTATGAAAAGTGGTCAGAGTCACTCCGATGTCACAGGAACAACTCCAGAGTGATTCAGAGATGTTCCGGTGAAGTTATCATGAGAGGGAAATAATGCCAGTTTAGGGCAGAATTTCCCGGGAGAGAAATATGGTGAACATGAGATGTTCCGGGATGCCAGGAATTGTTTCTAACATCAGTGGATAGAGTCGATGACTTTATCTAAAAGATTTATATGCATCCGGAAGAGTTTCGGAGAGTTACCAGGAAGGGGGGAAGTGTCGGGAGGGGACAGGGAGCCCTAGGGCAGCGCCGCACCATAGGTGGGGCCTGCCGCATGGGTCCCAGGCCCACATGGGCCGGCGCACCACCTTCCCCACCTTTCCTTTATTTGATTAAATGATTTTATGGTAAGTCTATTTAATTAAAGAGATAAAAAGGAAAAGGAGGAGTACTAGGAAAGGACTCCTAGTTGGACTAGGAGTCCAATCCGAATTGGACAAGGGGAGGGTGCGGCGGCTGCCCTAGGCCGGCCGCACCTCCTAGGTCGGTTTGGGGAGACCCCCTCCCCAAGCCACCCTACCCCTTGGCCTCCTATATAAACCCCACCCCCTCCTCTTTTGAAGAGACACAAGTTTGCTCCCGGTTTTTGAGGTATCCTCTGCCGGAGCACTCCCTCTCTTTAGATCTCATGTGTTGAGAATAGTTGTTCGCTACTCTGATATATATCTAATCTACCACCTAAACTATGCCGAAAGGCTGTATCTCTTCGTCGGCGCCAGGTGCTCTAGATGGCGGAGCGCTGACGGGTTGACGCGGCGTACGTGTGGATACTAGAAGAGCGGGTTGCGCAAGCAATTTCTCGACGATGGAATCGGCAACAATCTCACCTCCCGGCTGGACGTGAGATTCTTCATCAGGCTTCACCAACATCTCCTTCGACAAACACAAGATCTTCTGCAACGGTGTTTGTAAGTATCTGGATCTAGCATTATGGGGTGCAGCATATCTTCATAGAATAGATACTGGTGGTTTGGTTACGAAAATTTTAAATTGCTACATGTAACCCAATATTGTCGATTAAAATTATCATTCACGGAAAAATATAGAGATAACTTTATATAGACACGCGATTCGATTTCACACGGTTGTTACAAACAAATGGGGTGATGGTGAGCACTATGCACACGCTTATAATTATCCCTCGTATGCGATATATAGCATACGGTTTAGAAATAGAAACCGTATGCAAATATATGGTCATCGAAGTCTGTGCGGTGCCTTTTATTCTCTAAGGGTAAACGATAGGAGAAACACATAGAAAGTGGTTCCCGTGTATGATTAAGGGGTTTTAAATTGTCCGATTTGTACTAGCGTTAGTTCCGCTGGAGGCACCACCCAGGATGGTGAACAAAATTTTAGGAGGCCGGTGGATATGATCTCTGAGCTCCAAGGAGTTTCAAGATCAATTGTTGGATCGAAGTTGAACGAAAATTAATTGTGCAGCAGAATGTATATGCAAGTGCATGATCGGTAATTTAGTTTATTAGCAAAATTTCCACATGGATATTCAGCATGACATAAACGTGAATTAAAAAACGTTCCTGAGTAAAAGAAAACTTCTAGGTAGCCGTACCATTTTAGCATGGAGTAGTAATAAATGGCGCAGATGTCCAACCTTAACACCGCAATGAGGAGGCTCTCTTGTCTTTTGAGACTCCAGAGCGTCACCGGATTTTTCTAGAAATATAGCACTGCCGAATCGTATTGTCAAAAATAACCCCTTTCCCAATTCTATTGTTAAAAATAGCGGCGGGAGGAAGAAAAGCTGACACGCGGCACAAACCGCCATATGTAGTGACGGAACCGGACTGGCGGAAGCATCATCCGACCTTTGCATGTGGCGGGAGGCGGAAGGGAAGAAGGCGCACCTCCACTAAAGCATTGTCAGCTATCGGGAGGTGGTCGACCTGGTGTGGCACCCATGAAATGACGTATCGAGTATGGCTGCATGCATGGTGGCCTTGCGAAATTCGCGGTTGGCCGCTGTCAGTGGGTTCGGCACGAGATGCCGGCGACGGACAACATCCACCTGTTGGGAGCGCATATCCGGCGGCGCCGGGTAACCGTTGGCGCGCAGCGCCTCGGCCTCGTCGAGGAGCAGCGTGTGCGTCCCAAAGCCATTGGCCGCTGCTCCCCCCGTGCGTCGCAATCTGCCGACAATAGTCGGTGGGGGTGTTGATCTATGGTAGCGCGGCGGGAGAGTTGAGAGAGGAGAGAACGCGGCGAGAGAGATGAGGACGTGGTTGAATGTGGGCTCGGCTTTTATCGCCGGCGGAGAGCGGTGAGCAGCGCCACAAAAAGGCGCGTCCACATTCACGTCGCCGTGCAGCAAAGGCGAAGCGACACCTCGCTGCATCGTTGTTCGTCGCTGCGGCGCTCGCCATGAATGTTTTGACCCGGCGGTTGAATTCCCGTGTAAATGGCGCGGCTGGCCCACCCGTCGGAGCCCGACATGGCGCCACACGAAATTTCATCCGGCGCGCCCAAACGAGTTCCAGCGGGGACGGGACGGACGAAATATTGGGCCACGTCAGACGCAAGACCGCTTCTGACGCAGCGAGTGAGCGAGAAATTACGTTTGGCGCCCCTGATAGAGCTATTGGCGGCCCTATTGGTGCTGCGAGTGGAGATGCTCTTACATACCATACGGCCCTTTTATCTTCTCTACTCACAAGAGCAGGCTAGAGGCTACACCTTTTTATTTTGAACACTTCACATGTTTGAAGACATCGACGCACAATAGTAGATTGTTACCGGAGACGATACCGGTGCATGCATGTCTGAGTCTCTTAACCCATCAAACCATTGTCACAAGTTTTACATACATATAAATTCACTAACCGGATACAGGACTTAGAACAAACCCATTTTGTAACGGAGCAAGTATTACACTAAAATGCATGAATCTCAAAGCCAAGCGTTTCACTTTTATTCTTTGTTTTCTTCCGACAAATGATGCCAGACGACAATACATACCTGAAAGAAGATCTACCCAGTACGCGTTCGATCTAGCATGTAAGGTCACACTTTTGTGCCTTTTTTTTTTCTTTCTACTAGCTGTCATTGTGTCGATGCTTCTTGCGTAGATGAGCTTTCCAAAAAGATATCATGTCCAATCTACTCGTACGGTACCTCTCTCGACCAAACTGTAGAGAACTAAATTCTTGTGTGATCTCTTTTGTTTTTGTATATTCATATAAGGTAGTTGGAAAATGTGAAAGGTGTGTATACGCAGGGTATACAAATACTATTTTTGGCCACTCTAAACTGCATTTTGGTCTGACTGGTGGCATGGAGATAGGCCACTGAAAGATACTTACCCGTGGCTGTTTGCCATTTGCTCCAACCCTAACATTTCAGTGGCGCAAGTTTTTGCCCTTGATAGCGATGGCATCACCTTCCGTCGCTCGCTTGATCCGGAAGGGGTTGCGCAATGGAACGACCTTTTGTTGGACCTAGACGAGGTCTACCTCGAAGAGGGCCTAGACCTGGCTAGTTGGGTGTTAGAACCATCTGGGGTGTATTCGGTTGCCTTGATGTATCGCAAACTGTCGTAAGGGAGACGGTGGCGCATGGGTGGGACCTCTGGGGGCCAGATTACCGCTGAAATTGAAAAAATTTACTTGGCAGTTTGCATTGGATAGGTTACCTGCTGGTAAGCAGTTGGCCTCCCGCCACGGATCGTCAGACGGTTTCTGCATTGTCTGTGGGGAGGTAGAGGACGCCTCGCACATCTTCTTTTCGTGTGTGTTGGCGAAGCTGGGCTGAAGTGTGGTGCGGAGGTTGCTTGGGTGCAACTGGTCGCCGGCCAACTTCCCCCAATTCTACGCTAGTTTACACCCGCTTTTAGGGCAGAGGCGTAGACTGTCTTGGTTGTTGGTTTCGGTGCTTTTCTGGGCTATTTGGGTTATTCGAAATAAACTTGCAATCAAGGACATTGTTCCTAGGCATCCTTCTGATATTATATTCAAAACTCTCATGTTCATCCAGATGTGGGTGAATCTCTCCAAGGTGCAGGACAAGGATGATCTGGCATGGCAAACGCCCTAAAGGCGATCTACTCCGAGCTCAAGCCAAGATCTAATTAGTTTCGGTAGATCAGCCTAGCGCTCCGGCTTGTTGTGGGAATAGCCGGCCCGGTTCCTAGTTTCATGCTTTATTTGTGCACTAAGGCAAAGTTGTATGCCGCAACGGTTGTAATAACGTTTATGTTGAACCTTGTGCTTTATTAAGTTAAAGCAAGGCAATAAAATTGCCTGCTATCTAAAAAATATATAATGTTTCACCTGATGGCAGTAAACATGATTCTACATTAATAGATGTCAAAAAAATTATTTGGAAATACCATACTCCTTCTATGTCTTGATGTGACGCGTGAGGGAGCCCTGCCACCGCCCTATTGGCCGGGCGGCGCCGCTTGGATAACGGAAAGGCTGATCTGCCGTTAAAACCGATGTGACCAGTGTGCCGATGACAAGCCAGACCCGCTTGTCTGAGCTACATGCGGACACGTCAGAATTGTTAGGCTCCCCGAGCATGCCTTGAGTTTGGAGAGTGCCTCAGGGGTGTTGCACAACATTTGGATGAATCGGGACATATGGTGGTGCCTCTAGCGCGAATTTTGTGTCCAAACCTCTATTGGACCTTTGAGAATGCTTTGTGAGGTGGTCTAATAAGCACGGATGTTCTAGATTGGGGGACACGGTTATATCATGTCGCACTTGCACTTGAAGACTATACAAATACAACGTTAGTTCATGCCCAGTCGGCTGCTATATACTATCATTTGTAGCATATGTAAATAACATAGAGCTAACCAACTAATTCACAATTAAACAATTCACTCCGCAAAGAATCTAACTTCGACCTTTAGCTACTGAATTTTATGCTTTTTTCAAAAATGGGGAACAAGATTGAGCCTCTGCATCGAAAAGATGCACACATCACTTTTATTGCAAAGTTCATAAATATACAAAGTAAGTAAACACGAAGCCACATGTCTCACCACGGTATCTTCACCAGACTACCACTAACTTTATGGCGAAAGACAAAAATAAAGAGAAAATACACAGCATTTACACAAAACTTTTTAAAGGAAAAAACTGCACGTGTGTCGATTATGACGATTCCAACAAGAGATGGACCTCAGAATTCCCCAAGACAAGTTTCGACCCAGCACCTTCAGCAAAGAAACGATGCGAGCGTGCGTCAATATTGCCATAAATGTTTCCACCAAAGTATAGACTCGATGTTCACGCTTCTATCATCATCACCTGTCCGGCCAACGACTTATCGTGAGCCAGATGTCTTGGGGGAAAAACTGGAGGTCGATGACGTCCCATACCGCCACACCTTTAGCCACTGTCACACCACTTTCGATCGAGCAACAACAGGCATGACTACGGAGGAGACGTCTATGTACCACCTACCATGATTAAGAGACTTGTCGCGCCCGTATGAGACACCGTGCATCGCCACCGCCGACCAATGCAAGGCTTGACAACTAATCTGAATGTGTCGTGTGTAGCACCTGCTGAGTTGAACCGAACCCAATCTCGAAATGGGGGCTGCCCCATACTTCCACCGGCCTTGAAACTCCACGGCCACATAAGGATATCATCGTACCGTCAACGACCGCGACACGCCGAGCTTGAGATCATCACCAAAAGATATCTGGCTGTCACGGTCACGGAAGAGGACTTTTGTGGTACCCCAGTTAAATATGGGCCGTACATTTTCATGGGTCTAATGGTCCATGTTAATTTGTACTGACTAACCCAAATTGAGTAGTAGGGATATTACTAGTGGCTCACAACGTTAAAATCGGCATAGTCTGCAAACAAATCCGGCAGCTGATATCTGACAGCGTGCGACACAATGGGGGCCAACAACTTGTATGTCAACGGCTGTGGCATCGTACGAACTCATACGCAGGGTCGGAGGATCAGGATGCAAGCACGAGAGGACGTAAGGATGACTTCAACGGGCCGACGCATCGAGTCCGCGTGCGTCCGTCCCTGTCCGCGCGAGCCAAAAACAAGGCCCAACGGGGCGACGCAAACGGATCGCGGTCCGTTTTTCTGTCCGCCGCGACGCATTCCTGGCCCAAATTTGGGCCACGGATGCGTCGGGCGCGGACGCGCGGCGGAGCGCAATTGTGTCCTCCTCTGGTTCGCACTTCGGCCTCGGCCTCTCCCAAAACCCCAGTCCACACTCCAACCCTAGCCATGGCCGGTGCAGCCGCCACCGCCGCCTCCGACGGGACCTGCCGCCGCCGGCACCGCCTCCGCCGCCGGCCCCGCCGCTGGATATGCGTCCAAAGCTGCAAAGAAACCAAATAAGGAACTCACCGAAGAGTAAAGGGCCGCAGAGACCCAGAAGCGGGGCGACCGGAGGAGGAGGTTGAAGCAGGAGAAGCTCAACGCCGCCAAGAAGGCCGCCGCCGTGCCGGAGGACTCTGACCTCGTGTCCAGGGCCGCGACCGCTGCCCTCCTCCTGATTGGAATTACCCCAATGCCGGCCGTGGTCGGTGTCGCGACTGCGGCGGCCAGCTCCAACGCCTCGGCGGCCCGGCCGCCAAGGTCGAGATCTTCCGCGACGGCACCATCGCCACCGTACGGGTACCTTCCGGGAACCATGCCGCTGCGGGTTTCCCCTACCTCAGGCGAATCCGCGCCCAGCCCAGTCGAGGTACCTTCGCTTGATCTGAACACGCCTACTACACCTTTGGCCGGGCACTCACCGGCGGCGCAGACTACGGCCGCGCGTGCAGCTGCCCGGCAGTGGTCGCCCCGGCGCGTAACCTGTTCGGCGAAATGCCCAGGCCGTCGTCGGGTGACCCCAGGTACTACGAGGAGATCCATGATGAAGGGGACGACGTCCTCCAGGACATGATCAGGGACAACAACGAGTACGCCGAGGATGATTACGATGCCGGCGATGATGAAGTTCCGCCGACCGGCCCCGATGTGATCAACATTGATAAGGATCAAGCCCGATGATCCTATGATTTTGTCCCAATATTTCACAGCGAGTAACACGAACGATAAATCCTTCCAACAACACCAATGGCGTCACCTGAAGGTGGGGAATAAATCCAGCAAGCAACGTGAAGATAACAACACGCCTCAAACCTGAGCTCGATAATCCTTGATGAACACAAGAACCTTCGCAGCAATCTATATTGGATAATACGGCAGCGCCGTCCCCGGAGGGATGATACAACCCTAAACTCAACGAGCTAGTTTTTAGACTAAAATTATGGACCCCTTCTAACTCGCAGCACCTAGCCTTATATGCCTTATATGGAGGGGTGCTACAGTACCGCGCTACAGTACCGCCCCACTAATGGGCCCTACGTTGACTTGGTTGGAAAGGCCCAAACCAAGCCCCAACACGCGTTCGCGTTCGTGGTGTGATTGAGCAGCAGCAGATCGGATCGTATCTGTTTCCGTGTGGGTTGCAGGCGGAAACAGCCAGGGACTTCCATCGCGTGTGGTACGAGCGGCAGCCCAGACGCGTTCCGTTCGATCGCGTCCAAGCGGGAGTCCAGGCCAACGTGGAGAAGCAAGAGTCCAGGCGCGTGGCGTTTCAGGCCAACGTGTGCCCTGCAAGAGTTCACGTTCATCACGTCCAAGATACGATCGGATAAACTGATTTCCTTCCGTGTGGAGTCCAGGCAGGAAAGGAAAGAGCAGCTTGCTTCGTATAACAGCCAGATCGGACCGGATCAGAAAGGCAAGTTTTGGTGGCAGTTGTTAAATTTTGCCGCGGTGCGACATATTGTGGCCGAAAAGAAGAGGAGAGAGAAAGGTCCGGTGATTACTATGGCAAGAGGTGTGTTTCTGGTGAAAGGTCCGGTGATGTGTTCAATGACTATCTAGACCTGCTAAATGGTGTAGCATGGGATGATTCGTCAATCAGGTGGAGACTTACTTATGTTGCAACGGTTGCACAATATAAGTCATGGGAAAGTCTTGTGTTTCAGGGTTTTCTGAGATGTGAAACTTTTGAACATTTGGATCAGTCTAAGCGTGTGGTTCTGGCACTACGACGTGTGGATGAGGAGGTGACTCGTTGGTGGAATGAGGAGATGCATTTGAAGGACAGCACATATGCAACATGGCGTAATTTTACTCAATTTTTGCATGCTTGTTTTGCCAAGAGGGCGCAGCCTTGTTCTAAGGAGAGTGCTATGTCTATTCCGCCTCCTGCAATGAGTGTGAAGGCAGTAGTTCCAGTGCAAACTGCAGTGGAAAAGGTTGAACCTTTGAGTGGGCTGAATATGCAACTCAAAAGGGTACATGATGAGGCTTGCAAAATAGTTGACAAGTGTCAGCGATGGAGTTTATTTCAGACTCAGTGCATGATAAAAGGCAAACACTGCAAGCTCATGATTGATGGTGGTAGCTGTTCTAATGGCATAAGCAAGGCAGTGGTGGCAGCATTAGGGTTGTCTACTTGGCGTATTCCTGAACCTAAGCATTTGGAGTGGTTAAATAATTGTGGTATGCTGAAGGTTACTCATAAGGTGCGTGTGCCATTTACAGTTGGTGACTATGTTGATGAGGTTGAGTGCGATGTATTGCCATTGGAGGTGTGTGGACTGTTACTTGGTCGACCTTGGCAGTATGATCGCAATGTTACTCATGCTGGGAGAGCAAATACATATTCTTTTATGCATGATGGTAAACAGCAGATTTTGAAGCCTATGAAGGATGATCAAATTAAATCTGATGTGGAGCTGGTAATACACAAGGAGAAGTTGCATAAAGCTGAACCAAAACAGCGGTTAGCTAAGTTGCAGCAAGTGGAGCATGATGCAAGGAGCGTTGGTACAGAAATTGATTCAACTATGCATGTAGATGACAAGCCTGTGTTTGTTGGTGACAAGCTAGTTGAAGACAAACCTCTTATTGGGGAGACGAAGGGTATTGCAGCGAGTGTTCCAGTTCGTGTTGACATGGGTGTTCAGACCGATGACAGTGGTGCTGATCATGTTCCGGTGCATATGGTGCCGCGGGTAGTCAGCCACAGTTTTGTGAGAACACCTCGGAGACGTTTTGTTGGAGCAGCAGTGTGTGTGCATAGAGGCAAGGATGGACGTGTTCGTCAGTTGTGTGGCCCGGGCATTACTACTTTGCAGGGTCGTGCTAAGCAGGTTCATGTTCAGCAGCAAAGAGCTCCATCAAGTGTTGAGAAGAAGAAGGTGGTGGCGCCGAAGTCCAAGCTCATGTGGCGAAGAAAGGAGGCGTCAAGTGCTGTGTCAAGTCAAGCAGGCCGAGTGGGAGGTTGTGGTGTGGTAGGCAAGCAAGACTTGAAGACGGCGAACATGCGTGGTGCTATTGTTTATATCCCGCCACCTTTCCGAGCAGACCCTCACGCGTTGGGGACAACGCTTTTTGAAGGGGGGAGGATGATACGGGCATGACGGCGGAGGTGAAGCCCAATTTCAGGACTCCACCAAGTTAGGCGTTCCATTAGTCGTGTCGTTGTTATTTTTAATAATTAGTTTTTATAATTATGTGAGTTGGGTTTGGGCCTGTCCAACCCAACAAGGTCGGTACTGTAGCTACAGTACGCCGCTACAGTACGTCGCTACAGTACCCCCACCTCATCCATATAAGGGCTGGGGGCGCATTAGGTTAAGAGTCCAGAATTTTAGTCTAAAAACTAGCTCGTTGAGTTTAGGGTTGTATCATCCCTCCGGAGACGGCGCTGCCATATTATCCAATATAGATCGCTGCGAAGGTTCTTGTGTTCTTCAAGGATTATCGAGCTCAGGTTTGAGGCGTGTAGTTCATCTCCACGTTGCTTGCTGGATTTATTCCCCACCTTCAGGTGACGCCATTGGTGTTGTTGGAAGGATTTATCGTTCGTGTTACTCGTTGTGAAAGATCGGGACAAAATCAGAGGATCATCGGTTTGATCTTTATCAAACATCGACAATGAGTTTTCGAAGGAGAGCTCGAGACCCAAGCCTGGGCAATGAAGAGAAAGATGAGCCAAAGGGGCGCCTCATTCACGGCCGAGGAAGACGTGCTCATTTGTGAGTCCTGGATCGAGATTGGAACCAACCAAATTCTCAGGGCGGAGCAAAGAGGGTCGGCATATTGGGTCCGGTTCACCAAGCGCTACAATGAATGTAGAATCCTACCGCCCCACAACATTCAGACGCAGCGGACGGAGGTATCTATCTCCAAGAGGTGGCTCCACATATCCGCGGAGACGAGCAAGTTTTGCGGCTCCGTTGAAAATGTTCAATCCCGGCCAGCAAGTGGCTTCGGAGTGAATGAAGAGGTGAGTTTTGTGGCTCCTCTTCCCTTGTACAATTTGTATGCCCAAGTGTTGCAAGCTTTGGAAATTATTTTGGTTACTATAAATTTGTATGCCCAGGTGTTGCAAGCTTTGGAAACCTTCAAGAGGCAATACAAGAAGGCCTTCACCTTGACCCATTGCTACCGGGCACTCAAGGACCAGCAGAAATGGAAGGCCCTCTACGCCTCCCTAAAAAATGGTGGACAGCCCCTTGATAAGGGAGAGGACACAACGGAAAAGGAAGGGAGGCCAAGGGGGAAGAACAATTCGAAGGCCGAGTTGAAACGAGATGCAACAACCGTTGCATTGCAAGAGACATTGAACGGGTTCCTAACCCAAAAGGACAAGGCTGTCGACAAGAATGAGGAGAGGAGAGAAAAGGAGCGTCTAGAGAGAGAGACGGCTTCCAATCTCTTCTTCGAATTGCAGAAGAAGAAACTCGACATAGAAGAAGAAAACGCCCGGACAAGAGCAAGGGAAGCCGATGCAAGAGCCAAGAACGTCGAGGCTAGGGCCATGGAGGCCGAGGCAAAAGCAAAGGACATTGAGCTCGCCCTACGCCAAGAGGAGGCCAGGATCATGGACATGGATCTCTCGGCCTTGACCCCTACGAAGAAGGCCTACTACCTCAAGAAGCAAAGGTCGTTTTATTTATGTTGCATGCCGATGTTGAACTATGGCCGATATGGCCGGAAAAACATGGAATTTGTAATATTTTGGGTATGTATGCAGACATGGCCCTATGAGGCCGGGATTATATTTTATTTTAGATTCATATGCTTGCTATATACTTCGGCCCCGTTGGGTATGTATGCAGACATGGCTCTGCCGATTTATGATCAAAATGATAAAAATCCTGGCCGGGCGGACTCGATGCGTCGGCCCCGTTGGGCGCAGTGGTTAGAAAGGGGCGGACGTGGGCCGGACGCGCGTCCGTTTGCCGACCCAAACGGACCAAACGCGGACCAAATGCGCGTCCGTTTGGGTTGCCCCGTTGGAGTCATCCTAAGAGAATATCCGGTCGCGCCCTGAATAGACTGTCCGGTAGCAGCACCGGACGAGCACTATTGAAAGCGCCGCGGAATGTGTCGGGTCATTGGGAGTTACTCTTACCAGCGGCGCTCCCAATAATATATGTTCCAAATTAAAATGCATTCAAACACACTCGATATTCATTCAAATTAAACACAAATATGTAGAAACTTAACATAATTCAACGCTCTCATAGGCGTGTACACAAACATTACATTAAATAACAGGGGCGTGAATGTCAGGCCACTCTGTGGTGGAGCTCCCCTACCAAGGACGCTTCTTTTTTTTCGAATTACCATGGACGCTTCAATGGGGGCGTGAATGTCAGGCCACTCTATGGTGGGCCAGTCCATTGCATCTTTTCCCTATTCCTCCTCCTCTTCGGTCCAGTCGTGGAGCACGTCGCCTGGTGGGCGCTGGTACATCGCCGCTGTTCTGCGCCGCGTCCGAGTCGTCGGAGTGCACAGGCCAGAGTAAGTCTTCCGAGGACCACCACTCCAAAGACGTCGAGGGGCGGTGGGGAAAAAGTTGTGGCGCCGCAACTCGAACTCCTTCCGCACCTCCTCGTCCCAATAGGGGGTTGCGCTGCATATTCCGCGGCATGGCCTGCCAACACCACTGGATGTGGTCGAGGTGTGCCTTGCCCGTGAAAGGCGGCGCCACCGGGACATGGACGATGTTGTTTACCCAACCTTCCGGGAGGCGCTCCTCGGTCGTCACATGCCTATTGACGCTCGCACCTCTTCCACCGTTAGCTGGCGGCATGCGTTGATGGGTGAAAGCGACGACCGCACCGACGCTTGGGGCGAGCTCGCCACGCCTCATGTGCTGAAGATTGCGGTCGGTGCTGGGGCCTTCACGGTTGTGGTTGGTGTTGCGGCTGAACATTGCGGCAGAGACTGGAGAGAAGGCATGTGAAGTGGGGAGAACGAGGTGAATGTGCTTGGCGGAGTGCCGCCCCGCGCTTTTTAAAGTCGGATGGGGAGCGAGGCGGGTGACGCCCATTTACTCTGTGTGTCTGCCGCATTAACGCCGCAGCATGGGAAAGACGCGACGCGGCGCGGCGCGTGGGACGCGAAGCGTGGGAAAGAAGCGAGATCGCCAATGATGAATGGACGCGACGGCTCTCTCTACACGCAGCTAGAAAATTGTGCCACGATGAATGGACATCTCGACCGGGAGTAAATTACAAAAACCTACCACATTTGGGGCTCTGACAACAAGTCAGTACCATTTTTGTGATTTTTGCAAGTCAGTACCAACCGTGGGGCTAACGACAACAGATTGGATAAATTTTGTTCTAACCGCAGTTTGACAGCAACCCTGACCAGTGGGACCCATCCGTCAGGGCTGAGTTGGCAGCACAGTTGGAGGGAAAGCTGACGTGGACGTGGGGCCCACATGTCAGCCCCACATCTTATTTTTCTCCTCTCTCCCCCACATCTCAACGAAGGGCATGGAGCGGCCGCCGAGTGCCGACCGGCCACGGGCGAGGGCAGGCGAGCTTGGCGAGCCCCGGCCAGGCGCAGGCGCAGGCGAGCGGACGCGCCGGCCGGCCACAGGCGCGGGCGCAGGTGGGCTCCGGCGCCGGCGAGGCGAGGGCGCAGGCGAGCTCGGCGAGCCCCGGCCAGGCACAGGCGCGGGCGAGCGCGGACGCGCCGGCCGGCCACGGGCGCGGGCGAGTGCCTTCCGGCCACGGGCGCGGGCGCAGGCAAGCTCGGGCGCCGGCGAGCCCCGGCCAGGCACGGGCGCGGGCGCAGGCGAGCGCTGACGCGGGCAAGCACCGGCCGGCCACCGCGCGGGCGAGCTCGAGCCCGGCCAGACCAGGGCGGCGCGCGCGAGGAGGAGGCCCGGTGGCGGCGGCGCGCGCAAGGAGGAGGAGGCCCGGTGGCGGCGACGGCGCGCGCGCGGGAGCCAGGCCGCCGGGGGAAGCGCGGTGGCCGGCCGGCTGCTGGCATTGGGAAGAAGAAGGGGAAAAATGAGGAAAGAAGGAAGAAGAAGGGAAAAAGATGTGGGGCTGACATGTGGGCCCCACGTCCACGTCAGCTTCACCTCCAACTATGCTGCCAACTCAGCCCTGACGGATGGGTCCCACTGGTCAGGTTGCTGTCAAACTGCAGTTAGAACAAAATTTGTCCAATATGTTGTCGTTAGCCCCACGATTGGTACTGATTTAAAAAAATCATCAAAAATGGTACCGACTCGTTGTCAGAGCCCCAAATGTGGTAGGTTTTTGTAATTTTCTCGTCGGCCGGTGATCCCAAGCTGACCAATGAAATGATTGTCTCTATAACAGCGCCGATCCGGCAACTTCCACTAACTCATACCTCTCCTAGTTGTAAAAACGACCATTTCTACTGTTTTTTGGTTTTTGCCAATGTGTTTGGATTAGTTGGAGGCTTTACCTGCCTCCCGTGTGCACCGGCTGGGGTGCCTCCTTTCCTTCTGGCGATCATGCGACCAAAGTGCACTGCTTGGCTTTCCTGTCCCTACTGCCCATCTTTGTTCTCTTTGTCCCCCTTCGCTCTCTCGGTCTATATGCTTCAGTGCTTCACTTTCTTGAGGGGTAAAAGATGCACTGTCTCTCTGATTTTACTTTCTTGACAAGGTAAAGGGTGCAGTGGCTCTCTTTTACATAGCTTTGGAGACATATATGATTCATAATAATGTTCCATGTTCCAGAAAAAAGATCAAACTCGAGAGCTGTAGAGAGTATCTGCCAAGCTTTGTACTATATGAGCTGTTACATTTTATTAATCTCAGAGTGCCTGTACAAGCACTCGACTAGTCGGGTGATTTAAATGTGACAAATTTAAGATGCTTCTCAATACGTACTCTCACCGGTTAATTGGTTTGTGGAAAGTATGAAACCCTAATATTTTATTGTATATTGCCTTAACCCTCATGGGTATATATAGTGGTACAAACTTGGGAGGCAAGAAGCCAATGACTTGAAGTATAAGATGACCTCTAATTCATATTGCTAGTCGTACACGTATTCTAACATTCCCCCTCAGTCGTAGCGGGAGTGAAACAAACGATTACGACTGGATTTGAAGTAGTGCGCTTCCGTCGTCTTCTCCTCTCCGTCATCAACTGCGTCTCTGATGGTCTATCATCTCTTTCCTTCCGCGGTCACAGCGGGAGTGGCATGCACGCAAGTGACGACGCGGACATTGTTGACTGGAGTTCTTGAGTTGTTGTAGACGTTGTTCTTGATGTCGATGTCGAGATAGCCGGTCGTGATGTAGCCATGGCCGATATTGTCGTAGTCGTGGTTGTTGTAGCATATAGCGCCGGAGGCGCAAAAAATTGCGTGATGTTGGACGTAGTGTCTTAAGTTTTGTGCTGCGGCAGGAATCTTGGTCATAGTGTGGCGGCAGTTTTTTTGTGCGGCGGCGGCAGGGATCTGCGGTGGCGGCAAGTTTTTGGGTCATTGTGCGGCGGCGGCGGCGGATTTTTGTGCAGCGACGGCAGATATCTGCGGCGGCGGCGTGTTTTTGGACGACGGCGGCAAAAGACCATGTAGATGTAGACTTTGACGATGATTGTGTTGGCGATATAGAACTCGACGAAGATATTGATATAGTCGTACCGCTAGACGTTGTTGTTGGGCTCGACCGCTCGATGTAGTCTGGGTCGATGCGGTGCAGATCGATACGGCGACGTGCCGACTCGCAGGAAGGAAGTAGAGGGCGGTCTTGCTACTGTATACGAGGATGTGAACCCAGCCTGAACCTCAACATGTATGCAGGTATATATATGTCAATCTTGCAACCTGGCCCGCTTCCCCTGGAAGACACGTGATGTATGCATGTCCTGGCCACGTGCGCGTTCACGAATAGGCCGGTCGATGAGGCGATGAAGCTGGTGCTGCGTGGCCGTGTGCTGACGCATGTTGATGAAGCTGTTACTGCTCCTCGCGTCTCAGGATGCGCGAGGTCCGGTCCGGTTTGGCCCTAGCGTTGGACCTCCAAACCTGTTAGAATATTGAAGGTCAAAGGTTCGGACCGATCCTACCCTTGTCGGGTAAAGGGTTAGGGCATCTCCACTCATTCGGCCCCAGGTTTTGGTGCGGCGCCCTTTTGCGTTTGCCCCGGCGCAAACTTGGGCCTGGGGGGGCGAAGTTACCAGTCGTTTCGGCCCCCAGCGAAAACACACATCAATATAATTTGGAAGTTCATATTCCCGCCCCCAAAAAACTGCACGAGTTCGGCGATCAAAACAGCCACAGTTGGGCGATCATACAAAAAAGCCATAGTTTGGCGAATGGATCAAGCCGCAGTTCGGCGATCTGGTGAAACGGCCACAGTCGGCATGCTGCTGATACGCAGATCAGATGGTCGCCTGCGACACCTCGGCATCATCGTCGAGCTCGATGGGCGTGGTCGTCGGAGCAGGGGCAGAGGTCGGAGTGGCCGTAGGCTCGGCGGTAGGCTCGGTGCTCGGAGGCGTCGTGACCATGGCCGTGGCCGAGCTCGTGTCGGCTGGACTAGCGGAGCTTGTGTCGGCTGGAGTGGTGGAGCTCGGAGTCGCCGTCAGGGTCGGGGCCGGGGCGATCTGGCTGAGAATCTCGCGCCGCTGCGCCATGAACCACGTCCTGACCTCGGGGTCCATGCCGCCGGATCGCCTCCCATGAGGAAAGCGAGGTCGTTGTTCCTCTTCTTCGCCGCGGTGCCGGTCTTGAGTCGGTTGAGCTTGACGTCCGCCTTGTCCATGAGCGCCTTCCACCTCGCGTCCGCCTTCTCCTCTCTCGCGGCGGCGTGGGTTTGAGCGTCGGCGATGCAAGTCTCAATGGGACGCTTGGAGCTTCGCTGCCGCTGGCGCCTCGTCTCTCGCCGCATTGGCTTTCTTGTGGCCGTCAAGGCGCCCATCTGATGCACCGGCGCCGGCGCGTCCGAGACGTACTCCTTACCCTTGCCGAGAGAATGGCGAACTTGCAACCACTTCTCGCACCCCTCGATGACGATGAAGACGTGGAGGAACTTGAAGTCATCATTCTCGTCGTTGCGGTACGACTCGAACATCCGGACCATCTACATGACCAAACGGCCGGAATGAGCAAACCGGCGAAGTAAGAAAGAAAATCAGGCGGAAACGCTCACCTCCATCTCGTAGTTGGAGCTGCTCTTCGGCCGATTCACGACCTCCTCTTGAATGCCATGCCATTTGTTGCAAGTATATTGGATGTTTGCCCAATGGTTGGCCATGGCCTTCTCGCCGCGCGGAGTGATGCACATGGAGTAATCGGGATCAATCATCCGGTGCTCATCGTATGCCGACTTGACCCTCTTCCAATAGTTGTCCATGTTCTGGTTGGCGCCGACGATCGCGTCCAGGCTGACCGTCTTCCATGCTTCGGCGAGGAGAACATCTTCCTTGGCCGTCCACTTGATGCGTGGCTCGGCGGGAGGCTTCGGCACCTTCGGTACCTTCTTGGGTCGATGGCCGCCGGCTTCGTCACCCTTGGCCGGTGCCCTTGGCTTCTCCGCCTCCGTACCGCCACCAGAGCCGCCACCAGATCCGCCGTCAGAACCGCTGGGCTCCCTGCCACTTTGTGAGAAAAATTCCCCACCTTGCGAGAGAAAGCCCGGGCATGCCGCCGTCGCCATCGAGCCATGAAGGTGTCGGCGTGCATTACGCTAACAGGTTGCGGGCGTCCTGCTGAGGGGCGAAGGGGAGGGCACGGCGAAGCGACGGCGAGGTTGAGTAGCCCGGCGAGCCGGCGTACATCATCGCCAGAGCAGCGCAGTGGGGAAAGGCGACGTTGGGCTTGAAGCCACCATGGGGGTCCGCGTCGGCGTACCCAGGGGAGTAGCGGTGCGGGACGAGCTCCAGCGCGGCGACGGGGATGGAGAGTAGCCGGTCGGCGAGGCGAGGCTAGCTTGGCTGGCCCATCCGGCGAAGTGGGGATGAGGAGCGAAGCCGACCCTCAGCTTGGCCGGCGGAGCCGTAGACGCAGCCGGAGTTGGCTCCTCAACCACCTCCATCTCCCCTTCCTCTTCTTTCTCTTCCTCCTCTTCATCGCCGGCAGCCTCGGCAGCCTCGGCAGGTACTTGGCCCACAGCACCCCTCTCTCTCCCGGCGGTGCGCGTTCTCTGACTTCGGCGCGCTTGGTCGGCGATCCACTTGGCGTTGCTCTAGCCGCCGGCCTCTTCATCGGCGCCCTTGGCTTCCTCGGCTTCTTCACCTCCACGGCGGCGGAGGGCGCGGCAGCGGCGGCGGCGACGTTGCGGGGGCCGGTGAATTCGCTGGGAGCCATGGCGGCCAGATCTGAGGGAAATGGCGGGATCGCCCGGTGGGGAGGGTATATGTGGGGCGAAATGGAGGGAAAGAGCAAGGGAAGGGCCAAATTATGGAGGGAAATCGCCTTGCCTCGCCGACACGTCTGGCCCACGCATGCCTTTTGCCCGCCCAGGCGAACCCTAGCGCGCTGGGTTTGGCTTGGGTGCGTCGGCGCGAAACGGCGCGAAAAACGGCGCTAAATGAGGTGCTGCGGGGCGACTGGTAAAAAATCCTTCGCGCCGGCGCAAAAAGGGCTCCTGGGGGGCGCTGGGGACGAGTGGAGATGCCCTTACCAAAGGTTCGCACCTAGCTATCAAGCACCACGTTCTCATACTATACTACTATGGCTGCAGTGCACTAGTCCGGTAGTGGAGAGTCCAAGCTCCAAGGGCAGGAGCCGCACGCGGATGATGAACATACCACAACCTGGCAAATTCATCAAACGAGACCTCCTCGACGACAATGGAAGTCACCAGGAATCCAACCACATAGCGAACAGCCAGATCGAGGAGGCTGCAACTGCAATGATGGTCTAGTGGAAGTGTGGAACAACTGTACAAAGGCACCCAATGCTCCATCGACGGTCGCGGCGAGGAGCCCGTAGCTGATGGCGGTGAGTGGCGGCCGAACAGGTGCACGGAGAAGACGGCGGCGGCACTTTCCCAATCCACCACGGAGTTCCAGTGGTCGTCTATCCGCCGCGCGTGTGCCATGACGCGTTAGATGGCCTCGTTGAAGCCGGAATCGGACACCACGAGGCGGCCTCCTCCCAGCACCCGTGCTCGCCAAGCCGGCACATTGCACATGGCGACACACGTCGCCATGGCCTACGGTGCAGTCGAGCTTGCCCCCCGCCGAGCCGATCTCCCACTTGGCGTTGTCGCCGAGGCAGAGCACCACCTGCATGCACCCCGTCGTCGGGCTGTATCCCACGGCCGTGCGACGCTCTTCGCCACCACGCCGTCCCGCCGCCCGGCATGCCCGACACGGTGGACTACCCTTCGGCGGGCGCCACCGCGTCCGCAAATCGCCAGGCACCCGTCCCGGACCGCCGGACGTGAACAGGGGCGGGCGGGCGCGTGCGTGAAGGAGAGGGACGGGGATGGGACGGCGTGCTCGGGCCCGGCGATGGCGCAACCTTGGAGACGATGCGGCCGGCGGTTTCTCTCGTTTAGGAGGAGTGGTTCGACCCTGGGGTCGTAAGGGTCTGATCCTGTTGGACCCAAAAAATTTACGGGCCAAACATTTAACCTATTGGTAACAAAACAGAGGTTCGGTGCGGAGGGCCAACGGGCCGACCCGGACCTGTCGCATCTTTACTCGCGTCGACGAGGTCGCTCGCGAGCAGATCAGATCAGGCTGCTCCGCGCGTGGAAGCTGGACGTGTTGACTTTGCCTGAGTCTTGCGGACGTCGAAGACGAAGTTGCGCCGCCTGATCACCGATTGTTGCACCGATTTTCACTGGAAATTTTGAGGGCGGCGGAGATATAGGGATTTATTTGGCTATTTGTATCTAATCTACAGAAATTAGGAAATTCGAAAATTAAACTAGTCTAATCTAATGAATCGATCCGATCTTTGATCTAGACCAGCTGCCACGTCCCCGAGGAGAGGAGATTGATCTCCCGGGGGCGGCGCGCGATACGGAAGTGGTGGAAAAATCTAAGATCGGTGACGTGAGTCAAACCGCTCTGATATCATGTGGAAAGTATAAAAGCCTAATATTTTGTTATATATGTCTTGACCCTCATGCGGTATATATAGTGGTTGGTCCAGTTTGGGTATGAGAGATATTATATCTCAGGTGCAGTTTTGAATAGGAAGGAGGATCGGTCCTAGAAACCTTCCTCCGAGATAGAACAGTCAAGGCACCTCTACAACCAAACGTTGACAGAAATGATCTGGTGGCTACAACGGTTTGGTATGTGTGGTGGGAACGGAGACAGGCTACCCATGGCGAGACAGTACAAGCTCCGGCTAGAACGGCACAGGCCATGGCAGCCCTGACGCTGAACTTCTCGCGGGGAAAGAAGAAGAGTAGCGGCATCAACAGACATGGCTGGATTAAGCCAAGGGAGGATTATATTAAACTGAATGTGGATGTAGGGTTCAGCTACGAGTCAGGTATAAGAAGCACGGGAACCATATTACGTAATGATAGAGGGTTTTTCCTGGCAGCTAGTTCACGTGGATCCCATTTGTATCTGATCCGTCGACTGCGGAGGCTCATGCGCTTCGTGATGACCTCTTTGCTAGCTGGCCAATTTGGCTGTAACAGAATTGAGGTAAACTCGGACTGTGTCGACGTGATTGAAGTGATGAATGAAAGTGGCAACTCGCTCGGGCCTGCGGCTGCAATCTACGAGGAGTGCACCTTACTTAGTCGCAATTTTACTGAAGTTGTTTTTAGTCACTGTCCTAGGAAGCTAATGTGGCAGCGCATGTACTTGCTAGTAGATCGGAGGGAAATCAGTCGATTACTTGGCTTGATGATCCCCCAGATTTTCTTTTACATGTATTAGCTGATGATGTATCTGTGATTCGAAATTAATAAAGCATGCCGTGGTGGCTTCCCCCGTCAAAAAAAAAGTGGTACAAATTTGAGAGGCAAGAAGTCAATAACTTGGAGTACAAGATAACCTCTAATTCTTATACTAGTCGTACATGTATTCTAACATGGTTTTCAGAAGTTTCAGGATTGTGAAAGTGGTGTAGTACGGGACTACTAGGGTGGCCCAATCTTCACGGATTGACGAACGAGTGGACGAACTACACGCAAGAACACGAAGAACACGAGGAAGAACACCAAGAACACAAGAACACACACGATACAAGAACCGTTTCCCTTACCGGTCGGTCCAACCGGCCCAATAGAATCCACACGAAGGTGGGAGATCGGCAAGTAGATACAAGAAGGGATCTTGGATGGTTGTTTCTTTCTTCATTCAACGGTCAACCGAACCGCTCCAATAAAGTCACCCGAAGATGAAAGATTGGCAAGTAGTCAAACTAACAATAGATCTTGAATCCACGAAGGGATCTTCTCCACAAGGGGAGGAACCATCCCCACAAGGGGAGGAAGGAGACAGTCTTGAGGTGGGAGCCTAGCTCTACTCTAATTTCAAAACATAGACAACTAGATCTGGAGGGGGTAGGTGCCTATATATAGGTTTGACCACAAAGGGGGGGTAAGGTGGGTAGAGGAAAGGGCCTCCAACCCGTGCTAGTACCGCTGGGGGCTTCCT